>JBBPCX010107182.1:0-21898 GCA_037974365.1 Hydrocynus forskahlii
ATTTTTAACTATGGAGAGAACAAAGCAGACCGCCCACAAATCCACCGGTGGGAAGGCACCCAGGAAGCAGCTGGTCATGAAGGCTGCTCGCAAGAGTGCTCGGGCCACCGGCGGCGTGAAGAAACCTCACCGTTACAGGCCCGGCACCATGGCTCTAAGAGAGATCTGCCACTGAGCTGCTGATCCGCAAGCTGCCCGGACTTCAAGACCGACCTCCGCTACCAGAGCTCTGCCGTCATGGCCCTGCAGGAAGCCAGTGAGGTTTACTTGGTGGATCTGTTCGAGGACATGAACCTGTGTGCCATCCACACCAAGAGAGTCACCATCATGCCTAAAGATATTCAGCTGGCCCGCCATATCCGTGGAGAGTTGCCTAAACTAACTGTGCTTAAGGTCCCCAGTGTGGAACGCCCTCCATGAACATATGAGGAGAACACTGTCTGCTTTAAAAAGGACTTATAATATAATTTACTCTTAAAAATGACTATAAACTCTTCTTAATTTATCTATTCTTTAACTTTTCTAACTTCTGTAAAGTGACCTTGAGAGTCCTGAAAGGCACTTATAAATAAAACTTATTATTATTATTATTATTATTATTATTAAGAGGAGTGTTGCTGCACAAACATTTTCTACAAAGACGGGGTCCTTAGAAGGGACCTCTTAACTGTGATCCCATCACAAAAGTCAATGTCTGAAGTAAGCAAGTGTGGAATTAAGTGCTGTGGTCTGCTGAAACATAATTTACTCTTTAATAATAACTATTTGGCTACAATCACCAAAAATTTGGAGATAAGGAAGAACCATTTTAATAAAAGAATCCCCTTCCCAGTTGTGAAGGATTGCAGATGGCATTTCTGCTTCAGGTTGCGTGGCTCAGGAAATATGGGTATAGAGGGAAGAAAGGATTCTATTAAAAATCTATAAACCTCGGAAGCTGATGTGAAGAAACTGAAGAATAGGTGTTGGATACAAAACAATGACCAAAACACACCTACTTCAAGAGATGAAGAATTAATGCCTTTATCATCTCCAGATCTCATTGAAAATGTATACAAAAAATAATGCATCTGACATATGACTCGGTGCTGTAGTGACAACTTCAATCAAACATAGTTCTGATCTGTTATCAAATCAGATGGAAAAAGAAAACTGGCACAATACTAATGTGGAAAATATTTAGCTTTAGAGTAGACAATGATGGCATCTGTAAGGCAATTAGAGTCCCCACATAAAATGTGAATGGGAATATGTTGATTTATAACAGAAATTTGACTTAATCTGTTGAAACACTGCCATGATTTCTAACTCGTGCAGTGTACCCTATTCCTGTTATACCCGACTCTGAGAAGCCAAAAATGAGAACCTTCCAGGAGCCATGGACATCTTATTAAGGCTGCTACATGAATAAGAGGAGTCTGAATTAGATGCACACTATTCAGAACAAAGCCTTGTAACTGAAGGCAACTGTTCAGGAGAATTAAAAAATATTATTTTGATAACAAAGAAAGCTGAGCTCAGTCTTTTTGTTTTTATTTTTTTCACTAAGGCTGTCTGTCATGACCTCTCTTTATCCATTCAAATTAAACAGACTGACATACTGTATGTCTTTGGCTTATGTTCTGTCTGGTTGTTGTATTTTGCACCATGTTCGAAAAGCAGCCCAGGCTAAAACACTCTTTATGACTTGAATGGTTTGCTGTAGGCAGATATATGTAAAAGCACTGGTTATGGTAAAATAATAGATGGAACATATTCAAACTATTACCGTAAACACAGCAGGTCAAACTTTTCATTTCAGATAATCTGGGAAAATGTATTTTCCTTGGTCCTTTAAGATTGGTCCTTTCTTTTTGGTTGGAGGAAATGCACGAATGGCTAAGTCAGTTTAATCTTTACCCAGTGTGTCAGCAAGTATTCAGTAGGATCATAAAAATATGCATAGTACTTTTGCATATAACCACTGAAAGTATCAATCTATAAAGAGAGTGTGAGTTCCTAGATATGTTTCCAGTGATCCAGTACAGTAGAACAGAATTTAAAGCCAAACAATATTTTTGTTTGTTTTCTAATTTTGTTTTGTTTATGGTCACCTATTTAGGCTGGGGTTCAAAAAGGCACACTGGGTATCATGAAGGTGAGTTATGATTTGGGATGAGTTGGAGTGGCAAAACTGTGTTTAAAAGTGTGTTGTGATATGCTATTTACCTTGTTCACCTTTTTTCTTCCAGTAATTTTTATATGGTTCTTTAAAACTGAAACAGTTAGTGTATGCAAACTTTGATAACATGCAAGCTTAAACTTAGTACTTCCCAAATAAAACAGCAAAATAAAAGCTAAGCAAAAGCATAGTTTAGTGTACTGCATCTTTAATTCAGGAATGACAATGTGATTAATATATTAATAAACCAAATGGCAACATGTTACGGCTGCTATGCTCATTGTCGCACCTCTTTTCCTATTTTAATTCGTTTAATTTTTTTGTGTAATTCCTCATTACTAAAGACCAATGTCATGCGCGATTGTATTGTGTTCATTCTGGCCATTTCACTATTCTATTTCTCTCATTTTACACCCATATTCAGAGACCATTGCTCCATTGCTTACACTTGGTACCACCGCTACCTGAGAATAGACACGACATTCCCAGCGAGCTGAGGAGGAACAGACGGGGATGTCATGCTGGGTAGGGAGCATCGTCACGCTGGAAGAAGATGGTATAGACCAGCTCTCCCCACTATCATCATGCATGTTAAATCTTTTCCCAAAACTCGACATCACAGGGGATACCGGGAGTATAGCATTATGCTGCTAACAGAGAATTTGCTAACTCCAGATTGCAGCTGATGAGGGCAGACAGGACGAGGGAGAGCGGTGAGATGAAAAGAGGGGGACTGGCATGGTTGTAAATGACAGATGGTGCAACCTTAGGCATATCACTATGAAAGACATCAAGCTGTCAGCCGTTAGCATGAGACCATACTACCTCCCGAGGAAATTCTCGCGTGTCATCCTGATAATGGTGTATATTCCCCCTCACTCCACTCTGTTGTCATCCACCTCCAACTTCGTTCCTTTTCTCACCTGTAGACCTCTGGGAGCACTATGAGAATCATGTTCTTTGATTTCACAGCGCTTTTAGCACCATCCCACTCACAATCCTGAGGGACAATCCTGGAGTACACTGGAGCGGACCATCACCTCACCACATGGACTCTGAACTACCTCACTAAACGACGGCAGTATACAAGAACCCTGTGCTGTGTGTCGGGCAGGGTTGTCTGCAGTACATGGGCCCCAAAGGGAATAATTCTAGCTCCAGGTCTCTTCACCAGCTTCACTGCAGACTCCTCCTACAACTCCACCAACTGCAGAAATTCTCTGACGACTTTGCAACAGTTCGCCTCATTAATGATGGGGATGACAGAAGTCTAGAGAACTCACCTGGGACTTTGTGAACTGGTGCCAGGAGAACTACCTCCAGATCAACACTGGCAAAACCAAGGAGCTGGTTTTAGATTTTCACAGGCATAAACAACCTCCACCGAAACCACTGAACATCCAGGGTATGGACTTTGAGGTTACAAATACAAATACCTGTTCACCTGAGCAATAAACTTGGCCGAGAGCAATAAAGTTTACAATAAAGAACAGAACAGACAGTACCTACTGCATTGGTTCAGGTATTTTGGGGGACAGGGGGTGCTCCTGAAGACCTTTGATGACTCTGTAGTGGCATCAGCCATCTTTTATGGTGTGGTCTGCTGAGGCAGCAGCACCTCTGCTGGGAACAAGAAGAAACTGAACAGACTGATCCAGAGGGCCAGCTCTGTTCTAGGATGTCCCCTGTATCCAGGGGAGGTAGTGAGTGACAGGAGAATGGTGGCCAAGCTGTCATCCCTGTTAGACAGCATCTTCCACCCTATGCAGGACACTGAGCGCTGAGCAGCTCCATCAGTAGCAGGCTGCTGCACCAGCAGTGTGGAAAGGAAAGCTTCTGCAGGTCTTTCCTTTCAGCTGCTGTCAGACTTTATAACCAACATCTCGCAGTTGACCACACAAACACACACACACACACATACATTCACACTCCAAAGACTGACAAGTGCAATTTGGTTCTCTCATGTGCAATTTTTCTTGTGCAACATGAGCAACATTTCTAGAAGAATATTATCAAGCAATTTTTCTGGTGCATTATTACCGTTTCTTTTAATGCCTGCTGCTATCAGGCATCTGATGATGTCCACTGTGCACATAATGACATAAATAATATCTATGTATTAGGGGTGTCAAATTAACATGTTAATTTTGATCAATTAATCACAGAAAAAATAACACTGATTAACCGCATGCCGTAGTGAGCTTTGACCCAGTCCAGTTTTGGCCACAGGTACTCTGTAAAATGAAGGAGACGAGAACATGCTGCTTGGCCCAGTGAACGGATCCCAGCCTCAGCCAGCCACACTGGACCAGACACAAAGTGAGCAAGTCTACCTGTGAACTTACTAACTCAGTGACTAAATGGTCTCTGTTGCTGAGTTTATTTTGTCACTTATGGTATTGAAGAAATAGTGTGAAGGGGTGTTATTCTATTGTTACTTCTAGGTTATAATTGAGGGTTGAGATGCCTTGTATGCTGGAACCATTATATTAGGGGGAGATATGTCCCCCTCGCTTTTAAAAATAATTATTTTCGTCCCCCCAGCTATTTGTATGAGTGAAACACCCCCTCTCTGGAAAACACTACACTACATTATCACCCCCACACCCTCATTTCAGTGAGCCCCGCCCTCACATTTAAATGCTTCTAACGCCCATGCTTGTATGTACATGGTCTTAAAATGCACCTTGTAGATGGACTTCTATGTAGCATTTTTTATTTTTTTCCCTCAGCATATTAGGTAATATTGCACATGAACAGAACCAAAAACATTTTGCTGTAAACATTTTTACAGCAAAAAAATGTGTGAAATTAATTAAGATTAATTCAAAAGAGAGCTTGCAATTAATTATTTTTTTTAATCGGTTGATACTACTAATATATGTATGTTGTGATTAATGTTGGGTAATGAATCATGATGAATCGCATGGTTTTTCAATGAAGCTGTGATGCAGCTGCAGAGAATGCTCTCTATGGTCCCTCTATAGAACATGGTGAGGATTGGGGATGGAAGGTGCGCTCTCCTCACAGCAGGAAGTAGAGATGCTGCTAAGCCTGGTCTTGATCCCACATCCTGTAGCAACTACAGACCTTTTTCTAAACTGCCGTTTATTTCCAAAGTGCTAGAAAAGTTTCCTTACAGCTCCTTGCAGCCTTAACCGAGAATTTTCAATCTGGTTTTCATAAACATCACAGCACTGAGACTGCATTGTTAAAGGTTACCAATGACATGTTAATGAATGCCGATGTTGGTGATGTCTCTGTCCTTGTACTACTGGACTTAACTGCAGCTTTTGATACAGTGGACCATAACATCCTGATTAGCAGACTCCGATGGTGGTGTGGCGTGTCTGGTACAGCACTGCAGTGGTTCTCCTCCTACCTGACAAACCGTTCATCGTATGTAACCATTGGTGAACACAGCTCTCCTCCTTCCCCCTTGAACTGTGGAGTGCCCCAAGGGTCAATCTTAGGTCCGATCCTCTTCTCCATTTACATGCTCCCATTAGGCGACATTATCCGCAAACATGGCATCTCTTTCCATTGTTATGCAGACGACACTCAACTGTATCTGCCAATGAAACCTAATAACCTCATTGAGCTCTACCGCTTATCAAACTGTCTGAGTGACATCAAAACGTGGATGTCTAACAATTTCCGTCAGCTGAATTAGAATAAAATGGAAAATTTTAACATAGGCCCTGAACTCCTGCAATGGAGGCATCTCTTGGCCCTCTCTCTGTCAATATCAAACCTGTCTCCAGTAACCTTGGTGTTCTTTTTGACTCCAAGCTGACCTTTGAGAACCATGTTAATAAGCTGGTCCAGACATTTACTCAGCAGACTCCAGTTGGTCCAGAATGCAGCTGCCAGGCTGCTTACTGGAACAAGGAGAAGGGAACACATCACTCCCATCTTAGCCTCTCTCCACTGGCTGCCTGTTAGATTTAGAATAGACTTTAAAATCTTGAATGTTGATAACATTCAAGGCAATTCATGGTCTTGTCCCTAATTACATCTCTGATTTATTAACCCCATATGTGCCTGCTCGCAGCCTGAGGTCCTCTAGCACTAAGCTACTGGCCATCCCCAAATCTAGGTTGAGGACCCGGGGCGACACTGCCTTTGCTGTCCGAGCTCCTTGTCTGTGGAGTAAGCTGCCCGTGGAGCTCAGATTGGTGAACTCGCTATCCTCTTTTAAAACCCAGCTGAAAACTCACCTCTTCTGTATGGCCTTTGACTCCCCATTTTTTCTTCTGTATGGCCTTTCTGTATGGCCTTTGACTCCCCATTTTTTTTTGCCTTTTGTGCCTCTTTTGTTGTGTTATGGCACTAAATATGTATGTTTGCATGTACATGTAACTTTGTTTTGAAAAGTGCTATACAAATAAATATTATTACCATCGAACTTTCAGTCTGAGAATCTGTGTGCTGTAAGAATTCTTGCAGCTTTCCTTCTCTCAAAGCATTTTCCTTCAACCCTTTCATTGTTACCACACAGTTCTTAATTACAGTAACTGCCTGTGGAAGTATCAGAGAATTGTTTTGAAATGTAAGGCTCAGCTTTGAGACTTCTGAAAAAAGGTGATGAAAAAAGTGACAGAAAGCAACAAAGGAAAGGCTTTCCATTTGCTGAACAATATGTTTGGCCCTTCCCTTTATGTCTGTATTTTTGGACATTGCTGTAAGGTGCTTCATGTGATGATGCACAGCAGTGCACTGCCCCTGGCCTGCTGCATAGTTGGAATGAATAAAAACTGAGTGTCCGATAAATATGTGGCAACCAGCGGTGAGTTTTTACTGCTGACGGGTTTCGTAGTGTGCTACCTAACTCCTACCCTAAAGCCTTCAGCTCCCGCTTGCTTTTGGGACTGAAATGAAAAGTTTTCCACACTAGCTGCAGAAGGTCATAAACTTTCTCAATCATAGGCACTGACTTTTGTGTGCTTAGCATTGCAAGTTCCAGTCGATGGGGTAGACAGTGGAAAGACAGGGCATGTTCACCTATCTCACTTCTAAAAAGTGCCCCATTCCCCCTGTTGCTCCCATGTTCACTCTTGCATCATCTGCTCCAAAAGCACTCATTTTGTGTACCCACCAGTTTGGGTTGGTTGGGTCAGCATTCTGAAGCACAGATTTAATAGTGTTTTGAATCCCTTTTGCATGACCATAATCAGTCTCAGCTAACCCTATTAGACGAGTCACAGCTGTTCCATCAGACAGCTCATCTTGAGTGTTTCTCTTGTTTTTCGTTTTGTTCTTCTTAAAGCCCAGTAGTTTTATTACTGTAAATTAAATTGAAAGAGGCTGTTGAGCTCAGTCGCCGTCCAATGTCTGCTATAGCCTCTCTGTAATCTGGTACTCCTTCTGAAGAACCCTGAATAAGACGTGCGGCTGATGAACAGTAAATTATTGAACTGTAAACATTTTTGGTGATTACCCCTACATTTTACTGTATTTTTATTACTAAAATTACCCTAATTTACTACTGTACACTAATTATTTACCTTTTTATACCAAATAAATGACAGCACATACAAAAGAAGATGCTAGTGCATGAATTACAGTACAGTTTATATGGGCTTACATTTATATTTTCATTATGGGTAATGTATTAAACTGAGTTTTAAATGAAATTAAAGTGTTTTGGGAGCATATTTGGGGCATATTTAGGGTTTACACAATAAATATAGGCATTTTTAGGCTTTTTTTTAACCAATACACAACAACGCGTTTTTTCATTATACACGGGTGCTCTTGGAATGTAAGCCCCGCAAAAAGCGGGGAATTACTGTATATATTTTTTATATAGAAAGACAGTGGGAAAAATTATGATTAATTATGACGAATTTGTTACACTGAATCCAACGACAAGTGTGTGGACCATGCATGCTTTATTTGCGCCTAAAGTAAATCATATAGATGTTTTATGGAGCTTCAGTAGTGTGTTTTTTGTGGGAAACCTTTTTAAATGTACTCTCTTTTGTGCACATGATTACTCTGGAATAATTTACTGCACAAACACGGGACTTAAACAATCGTATAGGGTAAGTCTTATAGATTTCAGTGATATGTGTATCATGCTTGTGTGTTACTCCTGTCGCGAGACTAAAGGTTACAAAAATGAATGCAAAATGCGTTCATGGAGTTAAGTAACTGCTTTGAGTGCTAAACCTGAGCTCAGTGTCCAGTAGCACTCCAAGGTTACTTGCTAGTTCTTTAGATTTCAGGACTCTTGAATCCATACAGGCAGCTGGTCAGTGCTTCTCATTGCTATTCTACAAATAAATGAATCTCCGTTTTATTTTTATTCAAATGCAGAAAATTTTGTCCTGTCCAGTTAGTAATATGCTCAAGGCACTGTGACGGTGGGCCTCCTGCCCCACAATGTCATAAGGCAAGCGCTCCTCTCTCAGCCACGGCTTTCCTATTTCACTCAAGCTTGGAGGACCTAACCCACTGCTAGAAAACTAAGTGGTACCAGCCAAGCTTCAAGACCTTCTGCCACCTGCCTGCCACCGAGCCTGGTGGCCTGCACTACCCCGCTGATGACTCCACTACCCATCCCTGACACCAGAGCCTCTACACATCCTGCTGCACTTCTTTAAGGCTGCATGTGTCCACAAATTAAAATCACCTCTACTGCACTTAATCCGAACAGGTGCTGAGAGAGAGAGGAACTTCGCCCATGAACAGAAAGTAGACGACTGCCTAAAATACTGTTGGAGCCAGGTGCTACAGACTGACAAGGATGGAACAAACCCCAATGTGAGACTACAGACCAGTCTCCTTCCTAAAGTACTGGAATGTGCTATTTATAACCTCAACATCTATCTTTCTCAAAATAGGCTTCATGATCCTCACCAGTCTGGGTTCAAGGTTGCACACTTCATTGAAACTGCACTACTAGTTCCGGTGACATCATCATCCAGAATGGCAGGCTAAAAGGAGAGCTCCTCCAGGAAAGTTTTTTTCCTGCTCTATAATATCTTTAACTATAAAATTATTTGGAAATATTTTACCTGTTGAGTGGGACAAGAATGGGGAAAAAGGAAGAAAACAAAAAAAGAGTCACCATGCGGGTCAGCACTGAGGCTAATGCAAGATCCCCCTCAGATGTAGTAAGTTTAGCAAAAGTTCTGGAAGAGATATGGGACTTTCGGAAAGACTCAAAACAACAACTAAACGATATTAAAACTGAGTTTTACTACTATTCCTCATAAAACAGGAGATAATATTCCAGAGGGAGCGGAGGGATTGTCTGTGGAAGAATTTGTATAAAAAATGCTACAAGATACGCTGGAGATTCCCTGAACCACTGAACTTGGTATTGAGAGAGTGCACCGGGTGCTCGGCTCTGTGGCCTCCAAGGACAGAGGTGACCGGCCGTGGTCTGTAGTGATCAGATTTCTTTGTTACAAAACCAAGGATAATACGCAAAGCCTGGGAAAAAAAAGAGTATTTTTAAATGAGAGGCCAATATACTTTGATCACAACTATCCCTCTGTAGTATTGCAGAAACGTAGAGACTATAATGAAGCGAAGCGAGTGCTGAGAGAGAAAAATATCAGATTCCAAACTCCATTTCCTGCTAAACTACAAGTCTTTTACGAAGACAGGACTCAACTGTACCAAACAGCAGCGGAGGCAACAGACATGAAGGATAGAGGACTGCCCGTCAACGTAGTCGCACTGAGGGAAAACCTGGCTGAGCAGCTGGCGCGCAATGCTTGGAGCACAAAGGGTGAAGCTGTTAAACAAGAGAGGAGAGTGGGGCGTGAGAGGAGCGTCAGAAGGAAACTACAAGCTTTCAGAAGACATACCTCATCTCTCTCAGGGGAACCATGATTATTATTGCTATTCATTTGAAGTTAGAATTGAAATGTGTGTCTGTTAGTTTCTTTTCTCCTACACTAATGACTTTTTACCCACTGATATGAAGAAATATGCACAGGACGAATAGAGACGCTTTTCACTCCAGATATACTTTGCTTTAATTGTTTTTCCAAGGGCTGCAGTGGGGGCCTTCTCACAAAAGGTGAAAGAGACTTTCCCCCACAGCTAGATGTTCTTTCTAGCCTCGCCCAGGGTCATTTGTTCAAGACACCTGCCTTGGAACTGTATTATTTTAAGTTAAATATTAATGCAAACTTTGTTTTTATTTGTTCAGGGAGTAGATCAGTTTGGTTGGGCTTTGCTAATTTCAAGGATACACCGATAGGCAATTACAAATGCCTAAGGACAAGGTAAAATTTATCTCCTTTAATGTGAATGGACTATTAAACCCAATTAAATGTAACAAAATTCTAGCTAAAATGAAAAAGGAACAAGCACATATTGTATATTTTCAGGAAATCCATTTAAATGATGAAGAAAACTGCAAATTAGAGAGAATGGGATTCACTAGCGTGAGTTTTTCATCATATAAATCAGAACATAGGAGAGGAGTTGCTATTCTTATTTCGAACAAGGTAAATTTTGAAAAAAACATTTGAAATTGGCGATAAAGAAGCCAGATGTATTTTGATAAGGGGCAATATAGATGGAAATCCAGTAACTTTATTAAATATCTATGCACCTGCCGGGAGTGATATTAGCTTTTTCCAAAAAATCACTAATATTATTGTGACTGAAACAGAGGGCCTTTTAATAGCCGGGTGAGATTTAAATATACATTTATAACCAAAATTGGACTCTTCCAAGAAGACAAAATCTACAACTAAAGCTTTATATAAGAAAGTTAATAGTCTTTTTGAAGTCTAATTGATATATGGAGAGAGCTTTTTCCTAATAGGAAGGACTTTTTGCCCCTCACTCCCTATATATGGGAATAGATTACTTCATAACATTCTGAAAGGATAAAGATAAAATTAATACCTGTGAAATTGGAACAATAGATCATGCACCTATTTATTTATCTGCTGACTTTAACCTATGACAAAATAATATTACATGGAAATTGAACTCAAGTCTACTTAATGACCACAACTTCAAGGAAAAAATTAAACAAGAGATTAGTCTCTTTTTAAAATTCATTGATAATGGCGAGGTATTGCCTCCTATCCTTTGGGATAATCTGAAGGTGGTGCTAAAAGAGAAAATCATATCAATAAGTTCCTACAAGAAAAAGATGAGAAATAAGATATTAGATTAATGTAAATTAAATGAATTAGAGAAGAATCATAAGATAAGTCTGACACAGGATATTTTAGAGCAAATTAAAAAAGTTAGGAATGAAAATAATACTTTGACTACACAAGAAATTAGGAAAAAATTGATGTTTCTGAAACATATTATGAAAGTGGCCCTAAATCAATGAAAATATCAGCATGGAAACTGAGAAAAAAGATAGCAGACAATACAATCTATAGAATTAAGGATCCAGAAACAAAAAGGATTAAACAAACTACATGAAACACTTGAAGCTTTTGAAGTGTATTATAGAAACCTCTGTTCTGAAGTTGCAAAGGGAAATTTAACTCAAATTGATGCCTTTTTGGATGCTCTAAAGCTGCCTAAAGTAAGTGAAGAACAAAATAGAATATTGACATCTGATATAAATGAAAAGGAATTAAAAATTGCAATTAGTCGACTAAAAGTGAACAAATCGCCAGGATCGGATGGATATTTGGCAGAGCGGTACAAAGGATTTATTAATTCCAATTATACTACCAACACTGAATTGGGTCCTAAAGGAGGCACAAACCCCACCTAGTTGGAGGGAGGTGATAATCTCAGCTATACCAAAAGAAAGCAAAGATAAAATGGAATGTGGATCATTCAGACCAATATCTGTCCTTAATATAGATTACAGGTTATTCACTTCTATTATGGCTACATGATTAGAATGTTTCCTGTCAACTTTGATACGTAATGACCAAACGGGTTTTATTCGACAACGTCAGACACGACAACATACGATGAACATTGCATGTGATGGATCATATACAACAGAATATACATTTTGGAGAGGCATTTTGTCAACTGGGAGTTTCTTTATAGAGTTTTATATAGATTTGGTCCACATGAAAAAAATAATTAAAACGATACAGGCACAATATGATAATCCTAGTGCAAGTATAAGAGTCAATGGATGTTTATCAAATAGTTTCATCCTGGAAAGGGGCACAAGACAGGGATGTGCATGGTCACCACTACTCTACACCCGATATTTGGAACCATTAGTTCAATTTATTAGACAACACAAAGATATCAGCGGAATCACAATTAATGGGATAGAGCATAAATTAGCTTGTTATGCAGATGATATTCGAATCTATTTAGGGCAACCAACATACTCTCTACCCAAACTGATGCAAGACTTTGAGCAATATGGTCAATTATCAGGATACAAGATCAACACAGAAAAAATCAATTACTTTTATACAACTATAGTCCACCAGAGAAAATTATGAATAGATACCCCCTAAGGTGGCATACAGAGCATTTTAGATATTTGGCCATTAACATGCAAAAGAATTTGACAAAACTCTCAAATAAATTATCTCCCAGTCCAAAAAAAGAAATTAAAGAAGACATAGCACGATGGAGCTTAACACCTTTTTTCACCCTTAGTTCAAGGACTGAATCCATTAAAATGAACATATTGCCAAAACCTCTTTACTTATTTAAAACCCTACCAATTGATATTAGCCAAAAACAATTCAATGAATGGAACAAAATGTTATCAAGATATATCTGGAAAGGTAAAAAACCTAGGATCTGACTAGCAACAACGCAATTAACTAAGGAAAAGGGAGGATGGAACCTACCCTCTCTCAGAGATTACTATTTTGCCACACAGATGAGGGCAGTTATATGTTGGTGCTCAATGGAAGAATATTGAGGATAAGTTACTCACTATCCCCATACAGGCAATTTTAGCAGATTGTGACTTACAAAATTATGTTTTTCACCCATGGGTGAAATGCACTCTGAAAGTATGGAAAACAATGGTAAAAGAAAATAAATTGGAGACTAGACTAGATACTAGATTTAAAGACTGGACGAGGAAAGGAATAACATCATTTTGTACTATAACGAAAGCGGGAACCCTGCTCAGCTTTGAACAGCCTACATAGAAATATTTCCTCGAAAATCAAGACTTCTATCGATACCTACAGATGCGACATTGCATTAATATGAAGATGAACACTGTAACTGAGGCAGGTAAATGTCTAACTGAATTGTTTAAAAAAGCATACAAGACGGGAAAGAGCAGGGGTATAATCTCAAGCTTTTATAAGTGTTTACTACATCTTAAAACACTTTCGACCTCACATATTAAAACAAAAAAGGAAAAAGAAGAAAGGATTACTATATCTGAAGAAGAATGGACAATAATATGGAAATCTCAATAGAAATGCACTAGATCCCAAAAATGGAGGGAGTTTGGTTGGAAAACTATGATATTTCATTACACTGATTCAGACTTCTCATTACAATGGTAATGCCTCACTCTGTTGGAGAAATTGTGGACATCAAAATGCTCATCATTATCATATTTTCTGGAACTGACCTGTTATTAAAAACCATTGGAAAGAAATCCACAAGGCCCTACAAGATATTTTTGCATTTGATATACCTCTAGAAAGTAAGACCATATGTTTTGGATGCTTTGACCATGGGTGGCTGAACCTAGATAAATATTTAATAAATATATTACTGATGGATGGTAAAAAAGCTGTTACTAAGAAATGGCACAGGAAAAGCCCAACTATGAAAATGTGGATGCATGTTACAGGGGTATTTATGAAATGGAAACGATAACAGCTTTGGTTATTCAGGTATTGGAACAATTTAACTTACAGTGGGACAAATGGGTTAAATATGTAAACACCAACAGAGCTGACTTTATTTTTACATCTCTTTAATTACATGGTACTGATCACTTTTATACATAGTTTTACATATGCTTTTTTCTGCGTAATATTATTTTTCTTAGTTTTATTAATTTTTTTTTCTCTCTCCATTTATCTCTCTCCAGTTGTCAAAATGAATGTAAATAGATATGCACAATCTAAAACATGTTCTGTTGTAAGTGTATATATGGAGAAGCATGTCAATAAAATAGTGAATTACCAAAAAATATGACACTGTACTACTATCCATCTCCGAAGAACTTCATGCAGCTAGATCAGCCAACCTGTCTTCTGCTCCAATTCTTCTTGACCTTTCTGTAGCCTTCGACACGGTTAACCATCAGATCCTCCTGGCTCCAGACTTGGGATATCGGGCACAGCCTGGCAGAGGTACCAGGTAGCATGGCATGGCTCCTAGTCTGCCCCATGAAGATTGTCCAGTGGTGTTCCACAGGGCTTAATCCTTGGACCGCTTCTCTTTTCTCTATACACCGGTTCTCCTGGGGAAGTAATGGACTCGCAGGGCTTATTCAACCACTTTTATGCAGATGACACTAAATGTATTCTCTCTTTCCCCTCCAGTGATGATCAGGTCTCGACCCACATCTCAGACTTTCTGGCTGACATCTCAAGCTGAATCACAGCAAATCGAGCTTCTTTTCATCAAAGGGAGCCCATCACCAAGCCACAGTCTTAGTTATATTTGAGAACTCTGTTATCGTTCCCTCAAAGAAGGTAAGAAACCTTGGTGTCATGCCAGATGAAGAACTGTCATTCTTGTAACATGTTGGTCACCTCTACAGGACATGTAGATACTTTCTTTACATCATCACAAGAATCTGACCCTTTCTCACCACTGAAGCTTCACAGTTACTCATCCAGTCTCTGGTTATCTCTAAACTGGACTACTGCAACTCTGGCTGGACTTCCACTGAAGGTAACGAGACCACTTCAGCTGATATAGATCGCAGCTGCGAAATTAGTTTTCAACGTTCCTAAATTATCACATACCACACCTCGCCTACGGAACCTTCACTGGCTCCCTGAGGCCACTCGCATTAAGTTCAAAACCTTAACTCAGGCGAGTCCAAAGTCCGGCCCGTGGGCCAATCACGGCCTGCCGTCAGATTTCATATGGCCGACAGCTTTGGTCTTATAATGTGTTATTTATGGCTCGTTAGCTCTGTCAGAATAAACAAATCATAAAACTTTAGAAATGTAATTCCTTCTTTCACCACACGGTGGCACCATTCTAATGCGACCTGGCTCTACATCCCTGCTGCAAACCCTCGACTCATTTCTGCCATGGCAACTGCAAAAAATTAGCAACAAGCTATGTGATCCTTGATCAGTCTGAAATTGAGTGTTTTGAACAGTAACATCTGTCACTATTAACAGTGAAAAGCCTAAAGCACACTAATGAACTTGGACCTATGGCACTTATTTTATTAAACTCTTGAATAAGATTTGGTTATAACTGTTGATGTTATGTACCTGTATATGTGACACAAACTATTGCTTTCTGAAATATCTTGTTAAAGACATGGGCAAAATTCACTTGTTTTACATTTTGCTTTGAATTACTTAGAACTGTTCATGAGGCAAAGATATTTACCAAACTCATGGAAATGTAAGGTATTCTATACAGTTTGTTCAATGTTATCTGACTTTCCAGATATGAATGAAAAGCAGAATGATGTTTTCAGAGTTGTTCATGTTTGCCTGAGTGGTTTATATTTGGTTACAGTGCCATTTGAAAAATAAAGGTATTTGTGACAATGAATTTCCATGTAACTACAAAAATGTCAGAAGGAACTATTGGCCTCCAGCTATCTTCATTTTATCAAATTTGGCCCTCTTTGCAAAAAGTTTGGACACCCCTGCCTTAACTCTTGCCTTCAAAGCCAAGAATGGACCGGCACCTCCTTACTTATCAGCACTGATCAAGCAGTGTGTCACTTCTTGTCCTCTCAGAGCTTCAAGCACGGCTCATCTTGAAACTCAGTTGCTCAAAAGATGAGGAAGACATGCATCAAGACTCTTTTAGTCTTGCCCTCCCACAGGTGGAACGAACTCCCTCTTGCAACCAGTGGAGTCCTTCGCTGTCTTCAAGCGTCTTCTGAAGACCCACCTCTTCAAGGAGCCCCTTGATGACTAACCAGTCCTCTCACTTATCTCTTATACATCTTTTTCTTTATATTAAAAAAATACCCTCGGGCATTTACTTACAACTGTTTTTTCTTTACTTGTGTCTTAATCTCTGACTTTTTACTTTTTGACAGGGTTTGTTAAGGTATGTAACTTAGCATGCAGTAACTTGGTTAAAAGCAGATGTTGGTTTAAGTATAGCTTTACAGGTATGAAGAATAGATCTGTACTACTTAAGCACTGATGTACATCACTCTGGATAAGAGTGTCTGCTAAATGCAGTAAACATAAATGTAAACATACCAGCCGTGGCACTGCTCCACTATCAGTGTGATTGTGGAGGGGAAACCTGGGACTTCATCATTCCAGATACACCTGACGACTTTTCATCCCCATTACCATCAGACCCGACATCCTTACCTATGGACATTCATCCCCCATCGCCGGCCACCCAAGGTCCAGGAGGACTTTCACCTACCTCCAGAGAGTCTTCTGGTGGCCCTCCATGGCCAAGGACGTTGACGAGTTTGTCCAGGCATGTGCGGTGTGTGCCAGGGCTAAGACCACCAACCAGTTCACCCTGGGAGAACTCCAACCTCTCCCAGCTCCCCATCAGCCCTGGTTGCACATTCCTATTGACTTCACCACTGGCCTGCCGGAGTTGGAGGGAAAGAACACCATACTCACCATCATCGACCGGTTTTCCAAGGCTGTCCACCTGGTGGCCCTGATTGGACTCCCATCTGCCAAAACCACAGCCAAGCTGATATTAGAGTCCGATTGCTTGGGTTCCCCAAATACATTGTCTCGGACAGAGGGCCCCAATTTGCCACCAGATTCTGGAGGGCCTTCTGCCGTCTGATCAACTCCATCTACAGTCTCTCATCTGGATATCACCCCCAAACCAACGCTCAGATGGTGCATACCAACCAACAACTGGAGAGCTTCCTGTGATGTTTTGTTGCTGCTTGCAAGCACTCCTTGGCCCGCTACCTCAGCTGCACACATCTTCTGTCACTAAATTAGGCCATTTGAGGCATGCTATTGTTTCCAGCCTCTGCCGTTTGAACATCAAGAGTCTGAGCTTGACATACAATCTGCCCAGTTAGTCTGCATGTGCCAGTGGCTCATGTCTCCATCCAATGGGCCAACCAGTGCTACACCCAACAACATTGCCGCTGGCACCCTCTGGGATGACTGTTCCGTGTAGGTGTCAGGGGAGTGGCTATCCACACAGAACCTCCGCCTCCACACTGAATCACACAAGCTCACCACACGTTACACTGGACCCGACTCCATCACTCACTACCCCATCATAACCTATTGGTTCCAACTGCATGCCTCCCTTTGGATCGATCCAGTCTTCCACATCATCATCTCCCCCATGGCCACCCCTGAGAACCCATCCTATTATCAATGGGAGTCCTGCTTACACCCTATGGCGGATCCCCGGAGCCACGGCACCTAGTACATAGTAGACTGGGAGGGCAACGGTCCCGAGAAGCGGTCTTGGGCAGTTCATCCTCGACCTGTTCTTTGTTCTTTGTATAGTGTACTTTTTATAATTTACTGGTATAGTTTTAATCTATTGTTTTAAATTTTTGCTGCTCTTATCTTTATACTGTCCATTTTCTGTCGTGACAATGTAAATTTCCCACTTGTACAAATAAAGGTTAATCTTATCTTATGTAGTAAGACATCCTTGGCATCCTTGGTAGTTTTTATATCTGTTCTTAGTCAAACAGCCAACCAGTCCAGAGCAAGAGGCAGAAGCATCTAATCACCCAAATAAACTGTGTTTGAAGAATGTAAACTTAAGATTTAAGTGTGAAGGGATATGTCTATCTTTGCATCCAATCTTTCTTATTTTTAAGATTACAGTAATATCACAGCACTCCTGAGATTTCTTAAAACTTTATGTTCATAAAGCTAAACAGATCATTAGCTTTATCATAAGGCTGAATTAATTCATGGTGACATGTTTTAAACTCAGCCATTGTCAAACTAGATCAAAAGTTCAGCTGATCACATTATCATGTAAAGGAGTTTATTGCAAGTAGTTTATTACAATGACAAACTACATTATTTCCTTTGACTCGAGAGAACAGCTTATTTACCATTCAGAGTTGCTGCCTTTTTCCCTCCCGGCTGAACAGAAAACTCAACAGCACACACATTCTCTTAGGGTGTTTTCACATAGCCCTCTTTAAAAGGAACTGAACTCAGTCCTCTACAAGTGGTCCAAAAAAGTGGGCCGACAGAAAGGGAACTCAGTTCTTTTTCTGTTCACACTTTAGTTCCTCATCCATCCTGCCGCTGCTGTCTCTTCACGTTCCCCATTCTTGGAGTAGGTAATGATTAAAAGCTCTACCAAACTTCTACATTTTCCACAAAGATCTAGGCTACTATTTTTCTTCAACTGTTGGAGAGCAAGAATGATTTGAGGCTGAGGAACTTCAGCCACGGTAGTCGTCTCTGCGCTGTGTGCGTGCCAGCGTCTCTGTGCAGTGTGTGTGTGCCAGCTGAAGAACACTGGTTCTCCATTCTTCAAGCAGATGTCGTGCTGTATCGTTGTACAGAGTCGGATCAAAGCGTGACAGTGGCTCATGCGGCAGTAGCTCAAAATTCTTACAGAATCGCATAAACACTTTCATCCGGTGACATTGAGGCTTCAATTTGTAGATCACTGAAGACATGAGAGACTAACTTCACCCACATGGTGCCAGCAGGCTGACCACAGAAGCACTCGGTTCAGTCACTGCACTGATATGCCCTGTGTTGGCTGCTGTAATGTCAAATGTCCGACTGGTGATGGAGTCGACACAGTCCCATGACACAAGCAGATCATTTGTCAAATCAGCAATGATATCACCTGATTTTCTGTCTGTACCTGGCTGGTATGATGGAACGCCTAAGAGTTTGAGTTCATGATTATTGCCTACCACGACAGTAAGACGTTCTTCAGTAGCATTCTGATTGCGGAGCGAAGTTAGGAGCTTGGAATCCCAGTGCAGAGTGGCAAGTTTTGAAGCAGTCCACTGTCTCTTGTAAGTCTTGTCTCTATCTTGCAGCCAACTGTGCGCCGAGCTCTTTCTGCTGTCAAGTAAGAAGAATAGACTTTGGATGGATCACCTTCTGCCTCTGTAATAAGTGCTTCTGTGTACACAGCCTGCTGAGCAGGAGTCATCTTCAACCTCATTGCTAATGCTACAAGCCTGGGTCGCTGCATGATGTCTGGTGGAATAGAACTGTAGTGCCCGTATTAACAGTTCTGTGATGACTTTTTATAGTGCTGGTCGACAGTCCATCAATAGCCGACAAAGAGCAGTCGGAATCAGACTCATTTATTCCACCCTCATCACTACTAGACTTGTCGGTAATGGCACTGGCGGTAGTCACAGTACTTGCTTTTGCAGACGTCTGAAAAAACTTCAGCCGCCTGGTAGCGTCTGATTGTTCACATTCATGTCTGCATTGAATTTTTGTCGCTAGCACAATATCACAAGATCCAAAAGTTGCTAAACAATCTCCTTCATCGATCGCAGGAATTCGAGATCTTCTGGATTCTTGATAAGCTGCTCAGCATTGGTAGGCCACAGTGGAAATGTTTTGACAAGTCTGTTTTCCATCTGCTTCACCCTTTCAAGTGAGGCCGCAGTTGTTTGGTGATCACACATTATCTTCGAGAAACTGGATCATTCTCTCACATGCCTTGCGCTCCAAAATCATGGGGATGTTTGCTTTCACATAGAATACTACTACCTTTGAAAGGACAATTTTGGCAGACTGCCACTTTGTCCAATTCTCTGCTGGACCCTCTTGTATATAAAACATCAGGCAACGCAGCACTTGTCGGCTTGTTGGAAGATGTGCATCTGTGATTACAGAGTCCTCCACTGTGGTGGCATTACCCAGTCCAAAAACAATCCCAGACTGCCGTGTCTTTTGAGCGGATTCGGGAGCAGCTGAGGTTGCAACAGCTGCTGGCAGAGACGACAAACTGCGAAAATGAGCTGACAACATTCTTATCGGACGTTTAGTTGTTGCAGTCGCCCGAATGATGGCATAAGGGTCAGGACTGCATTCAACAGCAGACTCATCCATAGCATCCAGCCTAACACAATATGAATTAATAATTAACACGCATGAGTAATGGACTAATGGACATGCAATGCGTATTGTCCAATCCATGAAGTTGAACAGAAGACGTTAAAATAAAGCAGTGCAATACTTATTTAATATTTGAAGATGATATTTTAAAAGCAATAAAAATAGACTTGATGTAATGACATTTATGTGCAAAACACTCACCCAAGCATCTTTATTCTGGTGGTGGCTAGCAATACAAAACAAAATAGTAGGAGAGAGTGGGGACAGTTGCAACGTGTGGCAGTTGCACCACTGCAGATTTCTCCAATGAGAAACAAGCTAGAGTGATGACACTCACACTGCACATGCTCAGTTGAATCCTCCATCTTTCTGTAAGATTGCAGCCAGTTTTGATCATCTCTTCTGGGAGAACCTAATTTTTTCTAATTTAAGCCTTCTGCATCATATTCAGTATGACAAGATGGCTGACAGACAGTAGCTTAGAATAGTTATTTTGTGGTCCACATTGAAATATAAATAAGTAAATAAAGCAACTTTTGGCCTGCATTCTAAAGAAAATGGTTATTCACAAATTGCTAAAAATCAATATACGAATTTCTTATATAAAAAATAGTAGCTTGAGGTAGACCACCTAAATCTATTTAAAAATGGAAAAAAAAATGGCCGAAGTATTTCTTAGAGTATTTCTTACCTCCAGGCCTCTGACGCCGTGTCTCTCATAGATGGAGAGCTCACGCACTGAGTTACCTCTCCAACTCCCCTCCAATGTTTATTAAATGGAAAAATCCACAAAATAAATGACAAACTAAAACAAAATGTGCATCCACCATAAATCCAAAATGGGAGGCTCAAAACAAATCCATGATGTAGTTAATTGGTGATGGATTCTGCAGGCCTGGAGTCAAGAGTCTGTCCCTTCTCACAAAATAGTTCATAGTTAACTCTGTCAGCCATCGATGGCCAATCTGTGGATATGTTCACTTATTAAGTCTTTCTTTTGTTAGTTTTCTCAATAGAGACTTTCTTTTCTTTTCCATCTGGGTCGACCAGAGGAGGATGGGTTCCCCTTTTGAGTCTTGGTTCCTCTCAAGGTTTTTCCTCACCTCCTCACCTTCCTCACAGCCTTTGGCTCGCTCACTAGGGGCTTGGAACTGAACTCTGTAAAGCTGCTTTGTGACAACTTGGTTGTAAAAAGTGCTATATAAATAAAATTGAATTGAATTGAATCATTTGTTATTTGTAGTTAAGTCATTAGGCATTAAAAAGAAGGTACCAACATTGTTTACAGCAACAGAAAAAGGATAAAAAGTGGAGCGAATAAGAAATGCAGACAATGTAAGCAGGATGTGAATAAAAGGAGAACAAGAAAGGGAAAAAGAACAATAAAGAGGGGACAGAATAGAGCGGTATATATCCTTGTTTAACCCTGCTGTCTACAGAGAAAAGTGTGGCAACTACTGCTCAGCACTTGCCATCACAGCAATATGAAGACTTCAAATATTTTTTTCCAGACGTCCACTTATTTTTATGGAAAGGCATTTCATTTACTCCTAGGAATGTTGTCTTCCACTGAATCAAATGATTTTGTTTATGACATTGTTCCTGAAGTTGCTTTGTG
>JBBPCX010107193.1:0-21898 GCA_037974365.1 Hydrocynus forskahlii
ATATATACATATATACTCAGAAGCGTAAAAAATGCCTATTTTTATAGTGTAAACCTTAAATATGCCCCCAAATACGCTCCCAAAACACTTTAATTTCATTTAAAAAAAAAAAGTTTAATGCATTACCCTTAAAGAAAATGTAAAGGTAAAACCGTATTTGTACTGTATAGTTTACACTGAACTCCCACATTGCTAGAATGTAAATACCGATATAGACTGTACTGTAATTCATGCACGGGCGTTTTTTTTGGTATGCGCTGTTGTTTCCATTGGTGTATGCAGGATAAATACAAAAATAAATTAGTTTAATTTTTTTGTAATAAAAATACAGTAAAATAAATGCTCATACATGAACTGTTGTATTTATATTACTTTTAGTAAAAGTGCATTACAACATGTTCAACTTCATGACTAGCCTGTTCAGAATCAGCTGTGTCAGCAAAATCATTGGCCTCTGCGTGATGATTGGAGGAACTGTCTGATGTGTGGAGCCCGTTTTTTAAATACAGCCCAGCACTGGAGCGACTTAGAGCTCAGTCCCATGCGAAGAAGTGAGACAATCTGCTGTGCAAAAAACAGCTTTGTAATGTTCATTCGTTCATTCATTCTTATCATCAAAGAATGATGTGCATAATGACAGACAAATACTGTTGACATGCTTTTGGCAAAGCCATTTAATAGTCTTCCTTACAAGGAGAGACTCAGAATTTAACAGCAGCATAGACCAACACCCAAGATTGATTTGGTGCAAAAAAAATAACAGGTTTTTCAGCTCTCCTGGTATGACAAAGTGAACTGGCTGGCTGTAAGTGCTGTAAAATGTACTGTTGGCCATGCATCTTGGTGAAACTTAGGGAATGGTATGTGTTGTTTGGTGTTTTGTGGATCTGGGCAACTTTGACATGGCATACAGAAAGCATGAAAAGTGCAAATCATGTACAAGGTTTAGGGTTGAACATGCAATCAATGAAGGTCTTCGCATTCAGATGGCAAAACATAAACAGTAAAAAAACAATTTAAAAACCAAATTATTATGACATTTAAGTTGTTCTGGGCTACAATTCCTACAGGCTTAACTTTCCAATTGTTCAGTCCCTGATAATACAAGGCTAAATGATAAATTATAAATGATTAAGTATTTCTGAGTGGATATAAAAGTTCAATTGACTAAGTTTATAAATTCATAAACTCTCAAGCACCACTGTAACTTATCATCCAACATCAGTGCATACCTCACTAATGCTCTAGAGACGTAATGCAATCAAATGTAGTGTAGAGGACTGTATCAATAAAACAAGCAAACACTTCACCTTAACAACACAGAAGTGAATCAATAACTGGTAAAACGTCCTCCACTACAACTCAGACTGAGGTCTCATTTAGCGCTCCCACTGAGGGTAAATTCAACTCATCAACCAACTTCCAAGAAATGTAGTGTCTTTTTCTACATCAAAAGGAGAACAAACTCCATTATTTGTACCCTGGAATGCACGTTTCAACACTACTATGTTGAAATGAAAAGCAAGCTCTGCATCTACCTCAACATATTTCTTTGGACAAGGCATGGTAGATGCATATATTTTCTGTTACCAGAAACCTCCATTATACTTTATTCTGCTGTCCTTCTTCTGTTCCAGTTTTACAAGATGGCAAGCAATCCAGAAGAGTTGAAAGAGACAACTGATAAAAGAGGTGAATTAACCTAATTCTTGCTCTCACTTATTTACTGTAGGACCAAAAGATGTTTTTTAATGTATTAAAGTAGTTTTCTGTATTTCTTTGAATCACCTTGTTGGTGTACAAGATACTATTTTCTGCCTGTCAAACTGTCGTATCTTTGTTATATTGAGTAGATATGAAAGAAATGGGAGCAAAGGTTTTACTGCAACAGGTTGCAAAGTGCCTAAAGATACAAGGAGCCTAGATAAAGGCATTCCAAGCACTCAGCATTAAGCATCACTGCCTGATCATCTGGAATTATCTGCACCTGTATCTTTACTGGTTCAGACCTTATGTAGGATGATTCATATGTAGGTCACTGTGTGGCTTAACAAACAAAAAACTTTGCCCGAAACTGGTCAGGTTCAGGGACTAGACTGAAAATAAGAGTCTTTGAAAGTCCTCCAAGAAGCCTTGAGAACTATTCTACATAGTTCACACTGAAAAAGAACTAGGCCAAAAATACAGTTCATTCAAATAAAAATGAACTAGTTCACGTTCATAGTTCATTTTTTCTATTTTGAACGAAGTTCACAGCTCAAAAATGAACTAGCTCACGTTCGTTTTTTTCTTGTTTGTTTGTTATAACATTTTCAATACAACATCTTTGTATCTGAACCTCCTTCAATCTTTTCCTTCAATCTGTCATACAACTGAACAATCACAGACATAAGTTGCATTAAAAACCAATTTTGAGGTTGAGAATAGATCTTACCGCTTAAGCAGCGTATCATGTTATGGTGAAAGTGGAAAAAATGAGGTGCAGGTATACTGTAGATGGAATTTTTATTCAGAAAACATTAACACAAAGACATATGTTTTAAAGTGCTTAGAAAAGAACATAACTAAAAATAAACAGCCGTTGTCTTTTTTTGAAACCATATCAAACTAGTGAAAATGTATAGCTCTAAAACTCAAACATCCAGTATTTAGCTGTACTAAACATAAATACCTTCCATTTATAAGCTAATTTCCCGTGTGTTTTTCAGCTGAGGCGTACTCTCGTGCTAGCCTGCTACTAAGAGCCGATTCTTTGTAGTGAACCAGAAGAGCCGACTCCAAGCGAGTGAGAGCCGCTACCCACTTTTTTATCAACACACAAAGCATTAATATTTGCCAAGTTAGGCTAAAATATGAGGCTACATTTGATAATAAACTAAGAGCCATTTGGGAGCTGAAAGAACCGGCTCTTCTTTGGGAGCCGTGCCACAAGAGCCGGCTCTCTGAAAAGAGCCGAACTTCCCATCTCGTGAACTGCGTTCAGTCTCGCGAGAGTGAACGTCACTTACGGTTACGTTCATAATTTGTAAACAGACTCTTTCAGTTCAGCGTTCACGAAAAATAAGAACGTGTTCAATGAATACCGTGCTCTCGTGCTATATGCTGGACAATGATTACATTTTTATCGTGATTAAGGCCTCGCCCGCACGGATGTTTGAATCTTGGATAAATGAACGCGTTCTGAATGCCATATGCGTTTTTGTTGCGTTTTGTATCTGCACTTGATTGACTTCAGTGAGGCGTTACACTGGTGTTTAACGCCAGCCTGCAACCCAATGTGTAGTTTCATGTATTCACCTGTGTAGTTGTAGTTTTCCATTGCAAATAAAGTTTTATTCTTTTTTAAAACTTACAATCGACATTATTGTTTTAAAAATCCTCCTGATACGGCGCCATAGGCAGGAGAGGAACAAACATCGTTGTTGATATTGGGTTCACCCTCTTACGTCAGGTCAAAGGGACGTTTTTTGTGCTTTTTGAAGACATGCGATTTCTTTAACTACACTTTCATGTCAGTATCTTCTTTTGATTGTCTGCCGGGACTGGTACAAAAGCACATTACACGCCACTCAACCAATATTTGTCGCGGTTCCCAGAACACTTAATCATGGGACATATTCAGTCCTCCAGAACGTCAACTGAATGCCTTGTAAATGCAATAGCAACGTTTTCTGTGCGTTCGTCAGTATTTCGGCAGAAATTGACGCCAAGAAGATGTTGCATGCAACGTTTTTTTGACTCCACATGAACACGCAACCGACCGAGCACAGGGGCTGAATGCCCATGTGGACGCTTCAATTTGCTCCAATGAGCAGAAAAATGGTCGGCACTCAGTCCGTGCTCACCTGTTGCCACTAACACCAGAAAAACGCCTGATTCAAACGTCCATGTGGACGAGGCTTTAATCGCATGGTTTTATGCAATTAATTGTGGTTAATTGCATTGTTATACTTTGTCCATGCAGTGCTTTAGGTCTCAGCTGGTCAGCCATCCCATTACTTTTGTGCATATTATATGGACAAAGTAATGATGACATATTATATGGACAAAGTAATGGGACGGCAGAACCCCACAAAAAGCAGCCGAGACCTACAGCGCTGCATGCTCCTTGCACCCAAGCACAAAAATGCAACAAACTTTCAAAATAAAAGTATTAAAAAACGTTTTTTATTACTCTTATTTTGAAAGTTCATTTTTCTCGACCACTTCATCTCACTTAAACAGGGACACATGCTACTGAATATACTGACTGTTTCTGCCATTCCCTGATAAAAGAAAAATGTTTGTGCTGGTTCCGGTTTAGAAAAAAAGACAACAGACTAGCTATTGCTCGGAAGGTGCCTGATATACTGTTATGATCATGGCTCTGGACCGTGGCAGTGTTCTGACAATTTATGCTGCCTTGTCAAAAAATGCTACCGTAGCACAAATCGATTCATGCTACCCTGCCACAAAATGCTCCCTTTAAGTTACGGTCAGGTGTCCCAATACCTTTGTCCATGCAGCGCTCTCCGTGTCTCGGCTGGTTTTCGCAGGGGGTCATGCGTCCCATTACTTTTCTCCGTATTAAATGGACAAAAGTAATGGGACACCTGGTCCATGCACAGACCACTTGAGGCATAGAGCACTGCGTGAACAAAAGTAATGGGACGCCTGACCATTACACCAACAGGGACCCTAATGACACTGTATTCAGATACATAGACTTTCATATGGTGTTGGTCCGTCTTTGCAGCTGCTATAATGGTTCCGCTCCTTGTTTTAACAAACTAGATAAAACTTGAATGCCTTGTAGTGGCAAATATCTTCAGTTTTATATTTTGATTTGTTTACATTTATGTTTAAGTTTTACAGGAAACATATTAACTGTAACAATGTTAAAGGGAACACTGCTGTTAAAATGCATCTTATTTGTTTAAAGTGTTTGCAAACCAAATATTATTGCACTTTTGTTCATATAGTTCACATACTTTTAAAATAAAAGTGCGCAATACACTACTTTTGAATTAATTATTTTATTATGCATATAAAAATGGGATAAATCATGATTTAAAAATTTTAATCGTTGCCCAGCATTAGTATGTATGTACATATATATATATATATATATATAATTTTTTTAAAAGTTGCATACATTTCTACAAAAAACACTCCAGAAAATACACTGATCTGCAGCTTGCACACCACCTGCTACCTTTGCTTCTTGGTATTGTATCATATTATGTCTTAAGAACAAATAAGCTGAAATTAGTTTATCGCACTGACTTCCTGCTGATTGCTTGAGCCGATCCATGATGGTATTGTCTCTATAGTCAGGGGTGCACATTACATTTTTAGTGAGCTACTCAGGTGAGTACCAGGAGATGGTGTTTGGTACTCACCCCATACGTAGCGTGGCCTTAATAAGTGCAGTCTCCCTCACTGTCCTCCTCAGTGTTGCCCCCACTGTCCTCTGCTTCTGCTTCCTGCATGGTAGATGATGAACATGCTGCAGAAGATGCACCTGCCTGTCCTTGGTTGAGCCTCTGATTAACGGTCTCCATCCACAGGTCAACAGCTGGCTTTGGGTCAAATGTCTCGGTGGTCGATGTGAGAATCCCCTCTCACAAGCTGCACAGCTTAAAGGCAGTGTCAGAGACAGCTTAACCACCTTGCTGAAGTTGGAGTAAGCATCTGGGTTACTTGTATTTACTATTTGGACCAAGTCATACTCAGAAGAGGCTCCCAGGCGTTTTCCTGCCTGCTTTAAGTGCATCTATTCTGTCACAGTGGTGTCTTTGTCAAGTTGCAAGATGGCCTCATATTTCTTGAGAATTCTACAAACGGTTTTGTTTCCAAAACTGTGGAGGTCTTGCTTTTCCTGAGGCCATGCTGAAGGATAAAATACTAAGAAATGATCGCATGACTTGAAGGAGTCATATCTGATATCAAACTCTTCAATTAACCCCCTGAGTAAGTTTGTCTTGTCTCCGTCAGCATCAGCATTAGAAACAGTGTGTGCCCTGTAGCGGCCTTCACTATCAAGCAGAAGGGTGAACTGTCCAATGGCCACTGTGAGTTCATCCTTACATTCTCCAATAATTAGCTTTTCCTTCTGAAGCCTAATGGATGTGGTCTTTAAAATGTTGCCAATGTCAAGCATGTTTGACAGAAAGCATTGAAAACGCTCTGTACAAATATGATGCAAGTCACTGTTATCACTGGTAGCCAGTTGCATTTTAATGGCTGGCAATTGTCTTGATATTTTTAACAGTGTTTCATGCCTCCATGCAGACCACCTGATATTATGAAACTTACCCAGTTTCACAAAGGGGATCCCATTTTCTTCACACAGCTTCTTCAGTGCAGCTATGTTTTTTTTTTTTGTTTTTTTTTTGCTCCACCTTTTTGCAAACAAAACTGCAGCAGCTTGACCACGGAGCGATTAAATGTCTCACAGTAAGGAACGTTGCGATCAGCTGATTTTAAGCAATTCTCCAGTGTGTGTGCCGTGCACAGAATGTGCAGAAGTGTCTCCAAATGCAGCAAGTTGCCGGAGTTTTGGCACAACGCCCTTGTACATACCGACGTTTACAGCAGCCCCGTCTGTGCACATAGCGACCAACTTTGTTGCCCAGTCATCCAAGCCTGTGTTCTGGAAAAGTCTCACAGGTCCGTCTGTTATGGCCTGCGCGGTTCGATCAGGACCCAGTTCAATCCGTCCAAGAAAGGCCGAGGTAAACTCTCCGTTGCTGGAAACAAACACAATGTAAACGATTTCCTGTTCAGTTTTTGTGATGTCCTCAGATCAAAAAGCAGCCCCCAAATTTCGGCAGACTACAGTTGGGCTCGTAACTTCCCGCTGACGGTGTGAGCGATGCTCGGCACTATTCGTGTGCCCCCCTCACGTGAATGAGATGCACCTCCGACATTTACTCCTAGCCGCTTCAGTAAAGGAATATCCTCAGAATATGAAGACATGGGACGTGCGTGTTTAGCTTTATGGAAGGCGAGGAGAGCTTGCCGCTGTTCTTCATTCTTGTCTCGCCATCTGTTAAGTGGGTGACTGGACATTTCCTCTCGGCTAGCTTGTTTATTAGAAGTGACTTGCGCCACATTCATGTGCTCCTTGCACCTTTCATCTTTTTCGGGGAGTTCTGTTTTTTTAAAAAATGTCCATGATAACTCCGCGAATACTGGCAAAGCATTTGTTTCTGGAATCCTGTCCATTCTACAATCCTAATGAGCGTCATGTCTTTTTAAGCATCATGGACCCTCGGTAGGCTACTCTAGCACCTAGAGTAACGGTGTATGAAGGAACTTTACTGCATGAGCTGTGAAGGTGCACAGATCAATAACACACTAATACAATAAAAAACACGAAATAAAGCCACTTTTCCGAAAAAAAGTATTTCTTCTGCTCTGGCTCCGGTTGGCGTTTCTTAGCTGGTGGCGAAACGCCAAAGAAGCTGCTTAATGTCTGTTGTTTTTTGGAAATTTAGCTGGTGACAAGCAACACGTGTAAGATTAAATGAGATAGTGGTGTTGATAACGTGATGGTCAAGTATGCAAAGGCACGTGGTGACACAAGTGTCACTACGCAGTCCTAATTTTTGACGCGCATGCGTAACTGCGTACCAGTTATGTGCACCCCTGTCTATAGTGCTGGTATCGACCACTTGGACAAGTAGAATGTGTGCCTGCCTCTGTTTACTGACTATAGGTTTGCCTTCAGTTCTTCTGTTCAATAAAACTGTCACGTCTCTGAAACACAGCAATGGAAATATTTTCTCTCCTTTGATGAACGGTTTCTAATAAGTGAACTGTAGTTGATTTTTTACTCCTATGACAAAGTGTGAACACAGGTTCACAGCATTAATTTTACACTATAAAAATGAGCAGTCCATTTTCACATGAATAATCACATCTGCCGGTGTGTACTTTTCAGTGTACTCGTGTTTAGCTCAAATTGAATTGAGGTCATATATTTTATTATTGTGAAAATGACGTGCACATTTGAATAAAATAACTTGCATTACTTTTTTTCCAGTGTGAAGAAATAGACCAATGCTACATGCTCTGCATGCATGTTGAACTGAAGAACATAAAGAGACAGACAGATGCATAAACGTGGCACTATCAAAGTATGCCACCTTTTCCACAAATCAGTTTAAACACTTTTTCCCCCGCCAGATCCACCCCAGTCAACCATAAGTGCTATTATTGTGAAATCAGACAGAAAAGTATACACATGCTGATATTTGATTATAATATTGTAAAAAAATGACAGTTAAAACTGATTTTGTAGATGCACAGTTTACCTCCAGCCCCACTATGCAGTCATATTGTGATCTCATGCTTTATTTCGTGTATTAGTGTGTTATTGATCTGTGCACCTTCACAGCTCATGCAGTAAAGTCCCTTCATACACAGTCACTCTAGGTGCTAGTTAGTGTACCGAGGATCCATGATGCTTAAAAAGACATGACGCTCATTAGGATTGTAGAAGAGACAGGATTCCAGAAATAAATGCTTTGCCAGTATTCATTGAGTTATCATGGACATTTAAAAAAAAAAACAGAACTCCCCGAAATGTATTAGACTACATATATATACACATATATATATATATATATATATATATATATATATGTGTGTGTGTGTGTGTGTGTGTGTGTGTTTAATCTCATGCATGTAGTGTGTTTTTCTTCTCGTAGCAGTTTCACATTAATACAGTAAACAAAAGGTTAGGTAATTATATTGATAATAATTAGACAGACAGATAGACAGATCATTAGATAGATACACAGATAGATAGATAAGTAGAACCATTTAACAGCTGGTAAAAAAGCTAAAGTGTCCATTTACATTTTTAGGCCAGTTTACTGAAAACTTCAGAATACCAGCCCAATGACATCCTTTATACCAAATACATACCATTTTGAACCAGTTTTTCTGAGACTATTTTTTGCTTCCTACTATTTTTATGCTTAACATTTTTAGTCTGCTCCTGCGAAGCACAACGAATGGCCCTTGTGTATTATAATGTGCTATATTTGGGATTTTTAAAAATGTTGCATTAAGAGACCAGGCTCTTATATCATTTAACCAAGATGTGTCAAGAAAAAAAAACAATTGACATCATCCTTTCATCCAAGGGAGAACATGTTCAGCCAGGTTTTTGAGATTTTTTGTCCCTAGACAGCATCCATCAAAAAACAGAGTAAGCCTTGTCTGCACACTGTTGGAGGTGCTTTTCCTGTACTAGTTTCCCAGAGACCTTGAGAAAACAGACACTGCTACATTTCTGTCACTGACAGTGTTCACACTGGTTACATCACAGCCTGCCATGACATCACCCATGATAGAAACAGCATATTGAGGTTTATGGAAAAAATCACACATAAGGGGTGAGAAATTAAAATGCCATTAATGTGAAAAATTATATCACAAGTGTCATGAACCTGCTAAATGATTAATTTCTGGTATAATAAAATGCATATACAATTACATAAATGAAAAAGAGATTCAGATCCATTATACAGAGTCTATAAACAACAACAACTACTAGGGTACAGCAACTGCATAAACGGCAAATGTCTTTGATTACCAGTTTGACACTTGTCCCATTCCCTTCTCCCATTCCCGTCATTGTCGCAAACGCTGGAAAAGACATAGTTTTATCATAACTTTGTTTTTATCAAAGGAGAAACAACTACTTTGTTAGTGCATCATATGGTGAAAATGTCTTAAAGCATCACAATATTATAAGATTTGCCACATCCTTATTTACTGCTTCTGATTTTCCATCTGGTCGCAAGATATATGTTTTTTATTTGTCTGCAGCAACACTAAAGCCAAAGCCCACAAAGCAACTCAAGACCCAGACAAGCCACAAGCTGTTCTCCCCTTCTGTGATTTGGCAGGACGTATAGCAGCATCAAACACTGATCACCAGTTTGATCCACCCTTAAGCGGTGTGCATCTGCTCAGTCCAGATATATACACTGTTACAAAAAAAAATCAAAGTAAAATTATAAGGCAACCAGCTGCACAATCTTTTTTGAGATCTCTCAAACTGACACAGTTAAGTCCTTCCCTCCAAACTGGTCATTGCTAACTCCCACCTCCAGTCGAAGACTATCCATATTGCATGATACCCCTAGGCTGATGGGCTGCGAGTTTCCTCCTCTTAGAATGAGGTGACATAGGCACCTGCCCAGAGTGCCATTTAGTGAGGAGTGCCATTTTACTGAGCCCAATTTGAATTTGAAACTAATGTGAAGCTGAATATATAGCTGGCACTCAGCCTAAGGGGTCCAATATAGTTAATCTTTTTAAAAAGGTATCAAAAGTCTATTTATGCATTTGAGGGAGGGCCGGCCAGACAGTTGGAGGGTTCATGTAGAAAGTGGGTGGAGTCATTACCCAATGCAGCTCATTTCACATTCAGTTTGAGTTACTAAATGTTTTAAAATGTCCGTGTTTTAAAATGGAGAGACGCGTTATCTAACTTGCTTTGCAACCACACACACACACACACACACACACACACACACACACATACATATTTACATAAATATATATGTACATATATATATATATGTATATATATATATATATATATAAATGCAGGGAAAACATTTCACTGTGTGTTGTACTGCTATGACTATGCATGTGACAAATAAAGAATCTTCTTCTATACATATGTACATACACAATCCCTGGCAAAAATGATGGCTTCACCACACCTCCCCTAGGGGGTTCAGCTATTAAACCAAATGTGTGTCATTATCTATGATTTGTTTATTTGCTACAAAGTGAAAAATCTGAATGTGAAAAAAAAACCATCAAAGAGGGTGCCAATCAGGTTCTGTTTCATACTGTGCGAGCGACCTACAGGATCATTTAAAATAGGCAAAACACAATCTAATGGCTTCTGACACAAAGAGAAGTGAAATTTTAATGCCTGATTATATTTTTTAATCAAGAAATAATGACAGCCCTAAACCACATCAGTCGCCATCACTCAAACTGCACATTATCAGGGTTGCTAATCAAAAACCATGGGATTCCCAAGAGCATCTGAATCTCATTTCAGTACCAGGGTTTTTTTTAGCATGTTGAAAAGGCTGCTAACCTGTTAAAGCAAATAAACCCTCAGAGTATTAATATGAAATGTGGGGAAAAAAAACTGTTAAGACATCTATTCTCAAAGCATGCTTTAGCTATATCACATTCTATGACAGTGGACTGTTCAGTTAAAGACCTGACTAAAGGAAGTCGGCTTTAGTTACTGGTGATACAAACAAACAGTAGGTGAAGAAACAAATCATAATATTTTGGTCTTGCCTGATATATATATATATATGTATATATATATATATATGTATATATACGCACAAATACACACACACTGCATCACCATGCAGTGGGTAGCACTGTTGTGTGAAGTTTGCATGTTCTCCCCATGTTTGTGTTTTCACTGGGTATTCCTCCCACAGTCACAGAGGAACACTAAACTAACCCTAGGTGTGAGTGTGCGTGTGTGTATGTCTGCTGTGATTGGTGACCTCTCCACTTTTCACCCATGACTACTGGGACTGGCTCCAGCCCACTCCACGACAATGGTTAAGAATAAATGGTTCAGATGGTTGTAAATGTGTTGCTTTGGTACCTCAAAAGCCACAAAAACAGTGAATTCTTTTACAGTGCTTACATGTAAAATCTGAATTAAACTCAAAGGTTAGGGTGACGCAGGTGAAATTAAATGATACATGATATGAACTGTGTAAGTAACATGCAGTTCGGTGAAATGACTGTGTGCACCGTGGCACTACACAAACCGCAAGAACAATATCAAACTGAACTGAATAATTGCCACTATTTTCAGCTTGGCAGAAGATCTAGCCTACATGAAATGTGCTCACAACATATCAGCTCCCCATCTGCCGAGGGTGAGCGAGTGACTCATCGGATTCGCTCATAGCTACGGACCAGTTGGTTTCTTTGATGACTGATAGGAAGCCCTTTGCCAAGCGGATGAACTCAGGTCTGCTGACATAGAGTTCAGCCATACTGAAATATTCGTAAAGACTTAGGAAGCTCTTTATACAACACTACAGAATCAAATCCCATATTAGAAAGAGTGTGAGTGAGAGAAGAGGTATTGCCAGACAGACAGCAGATGAAGCAGGCTAGGCTATAGGATCTAATTGGGCTATTCCACCGAGGGTAGCTTGAGATATTTAGGAGACAAGCTGATGCAGTGGGTCACAGACTAAACAGTGTGGAGAATGGCTTTGAAGTTGTTGCTGCGATGCATTCTTAATGGAATGGCCATACCTATTTGTGAAACCTACTATACACACTCCTGCGAACCGGTTATTTTTGGCTACCATTCAGCACGGCTGCATTGGTGTCTTGTGCTGGGTAACGATATATGAATCACAATTATAGCATATGTATCCACTTAGGTCATGAACACATATTTACACTTTATGTTGATACCTGCTTATCTACGGTTTTTCAGAATTCAAGGGTATTAATAAGGAGTCTGTCCCCCTTTGCTGCAGTAATAGTAATACTGTTCTGGGAAAGCTTTACACGGATGTTGCATCAGTGCTATGAGGATTTAATTGCACAGGAACCTTAATGAGGTCAGGTACTGATATTGGATGATTAGTTTTGGATCCCACTCCAACGCGTCCCAAAAGTACTGGATGGTCCCCAAACACAGTTCCAGCGCTCCACAGGCCAGTGTTAGGAAGCTTTATACCTCTCTAGTCTGACGCTTGGCATTGGGTATGTTGACATTAGGCTTATGCGCGGTTGCTCCATGCGTCTTAGTGTATTGGCTAAGCTTTTCTATGGCGATTATCCAAGCTAAAGTGCGTGCAACAAATTGTGTCAGCAGTGGGTGCAGCTTAAAGTAGCTGAATTTATGACTCAGAAGAGGTGTCTGGATAGTTTTCAACATGACACTGGCACTATGACACACAGAACATATGTCACAGTAAGTCCTATTCATGAAGTCACTATAGCGGTGACCAGTGCTCCTGCAGACCTCGATATATGTGACCTCGATAAAATAAAATAGTAATTGATATTACTGAAGTAATATATGTAAATAACCAATGTTCAGTGCCTGTTTGGATGACAAAATGCACATGCTATGTCAAAGAAAACCAAAAGTCAGAGCTGTGAGTTTTGAGAATAGACACAACCTACTCTCTGCAAAAAATATTCAAATATCATTCCGAGGATGTGACTAAACTTAATCCTCACTATTCTTAACTAGACAACCTCTATCGTCTTTTTTGTTTGTTTTTATTAAAGTCACATTGAAAACCATTCTAATTTTGCATTGAAAACCACTCTTGATTTGACAAATGCTCTGCGACTACTTTCTGTATAATGCCTTATTAATCTACTTCCACGACATACTTAATCCAAACAAATCAAAATGTGCCTTTTAAATGGATGGCTTAATCAACTGAGTGGGTTTATGTGCACAGTTTGTTGATGACTCACCTGTGTAACTGAACATGTTTGACAACATGGGAAAAATGTTGGCTTTTCACCTGAAAGTTTAATATCAAGCGCTAATTTCTCTTATCTTCCCAATGCAGTTATGCTTTATTTAAAGAAACTGCATGCTCTAAAAAGACCTTATAAATGACTGTTAATATGACAATGGAAGAGAACGAAAGTGAAATGTACAGTGCAAATCAAGTAGAATCTACATTGCACGCTTCTGTGTTTTTCCTTTGCATTTCAAAGAGTGCATCTATGCAATAATTAAGCCTCAAAACATGTGTGTGGATATGCAGTATGTCCAGGTCCCTTAAGACTGCAAAAACTCCCGTATCAGCACTAAACACACACTAGCTAGCATCTTCTCTGAATTCATGACAAATAGGCAGACTAAAAGCAAAGTGAGGTATGAAGTCATGCTATTCCAGCACAAAAGAGAGGAGTCAGTAAGCCAGCCTGCTCTATTGATAATTCCTAAGAGGGTTGGAGAATCTGTTAGTCACACTTCCCATTAAAACACGCTTTGGCCAGCCTGTTTGGAATCTTTTGGCACAGCTGTAATGGGACGGACGAGTATAGGAAGGGAGCTATGTGTGATGTGGTTCGGTGTTACACATCTCAGGCCTCATGCAGCCTGACAGCGCAGACACTGATTTAGGTTACTGTCGGTAAAATCATTTCAATGTTTGGCTCATTAGCTTACACTCTGGGCAAGTTTACAGGATTATTACGAAAACAAGGATATAGTAAACCTAAACTAGCAGGACAGCTATGTAAATCGCAGAATCTATACAATGCATTGATAATTCAAAGATTTAAGGCGATATAGCTTGTGAACATGAAGTGAGTCCAAAACATTTTATATGATGTGTCAGATGAATATATTCAGAAAAAATACTGCATATGCTACACTATATGTCTAAAATATCCTGACACAGTTTCCAAGACATGAATTCAGCTACTTTAAGGTGCATTCATTGCTGACACAGGTGTTCCAGTGGCCACACACAGCTTGTATAATCTTCACAGATAAGCACTGCCAATAGAATGAGTGCCTCTGGAGCAGCCACACCAGGGCCTAAGCCCACCAGGCCCAATGTCAGTCATATAATTCACATCTGTTGGGCTTTGGAGTAGAAGAACTATGTTGTTCATCCAATACTACTAAGAACTATGTTGTTCATCCAAAACTACTGAAATCATCCAACGTCCATACCAGATACCACATCAGTGCTCTTGTGGCACATCCACTGTGTGACAACAGTCTCCTTGGTAAGGGGCTGGTCCACAGCAAGCCACCCAAACAGCCTCAGTGTGCTTTGGCATAGATTCTACAACTCTCCGGAACTGTTCTGGAGGAGTAGAACACCATTCTCCCAAAATAAAATACCTAAGTTGGTGTTGTGATGATGGTGGTGTAGCATCTTAACATCCACTGTGTAAGCATTGAGACACCTGACCATTAGACAGGGACTTTAATGACATTGAATTTAATATGGAGTTGGTCCCCCCTTTGCAGCTATAACAGCTTTCATTCTTCTTGGAAGGCTTTCCACAAGATTTTGGAGTTTCTGTGGCAATTTGTGCCTATTCATTCTGAAGACCATTTAAGAGGTCAGGCATAGATGTTGGATGAGGCTTGCAATCTCTGTTCCGGTTCATTCCAAATATGTTGGATGGGGTTGAGGTCAGGGCTCTGTGGGGGACAGTCAAGTTCTTCCGCACCAAAATCATCCAGCCATGTTTTTATGGACCTTGCTTTGTGCTTGCTGGAATAAGAAAAGGTCTTTCCCAAAGTTATATGCATGGTGTCTGAAATGTGAAGCATTAAGATGGCGCTTCACTGGAGGTAAGGGGCCTAGCCCAAACTCTGAAAAACAGATGTGTCCCAATACTTTTGTCCATATAGTGTATTAGTCCAAAATCTCCCATAGGTGTTCAGCTGGGTCGAGATATAATGACTGTGACAGATATGCTTTACATTATTTTTATTAAGATGACTCCACTGACCATATCATTGATTCCACATCTCTATAGATCAGTGTGTTTTTTACTCCACTAAACTCTTAAATTTGTGTTTGTCTCTGTAATGAAAGGTTTATGTACTAAGCTCTGTGATAATATTCCTCTCTGTGCAGTTGTAGAAAGACTGTTCTTGCTGACAGAGTCTGCTCACATCCTATATTGACATTCTGAGCCACCTGAGAAGCAGTTGCTCTTCTGGTTTTCCTTACATATTAAACATCACATCCCATAACTCAATGTGAGGTTTTGTTTGCTAGATTATATTATGGACCATGTCTGTTTGGAAGCATCTGCAGTCCTGTATGTTTTTGAAAAATGTATGTATGTTTTTTCATACATTTTTCACTTCTTTCTCTTATTAGGAACCCTTAACTTTAAATGTTGTGCTGGGTATCATATAGATAACCAGGAATGTACTGGAAATATAAATTAAGAATTTGTATGTAAAGCGTAAAATATGACCTTTTCTTTAGTTTTTCTTTTGTCTCGTAGGAAGTAGATCAGGTAACAAACAGCTAGTGAGATCCCAATGAAAGCTGGAACGGAAATACTGAAGGCTCAAATTATGCTGATCTTTATGTCTGAGCTGTCGGGAATAAGGATGCATTGCTGATGCACAACTATAAGTGATGCATTTTTCAGAGACAAGCCATGTCTTAGCAAGTAATCGTTTGTCGTGACTTACCTAATCCTTGCAACTCTTTCTCTTGTGAACTTTTGCTGCATGCCGAGCTGGAGAATTTCTAATTAGCGAGACAAAAGGAGAGATGATGTGGAAGTAGGATGCGCACTCACTTGAGTATGAATCACACGTGGTCGTGGAATGACTTGAAGATTGCAGTTCATCAGTGGTCACTATCTAATTTGACTGAGCTTGAACAGTCCTGTAAAGAAGAGTGGAAAAATATTGCTCAGTCTATATGCGCACAGTTGTTAGAGAAATATCCCAACAGACGCAAAGCAGTAATTAAAGCAAAAGATGGTTCCACAAAGTACTGACATTAGGGGGATTGGAGGTAGGGGTGATATGTTTTCTCAGTGATTTTGTTTATTTATTTGTTTGTTTGTTAGTTTATTTGTTCATTATGACCTTTCACTTAGATGTTAAACATTGCATTGAGTTAATACAGCTGGAAAATTAGTCTTCAGGCTGCAAAGGAACAAAATATGACATTTCTTTGAAGGGGTGACTCTTTTCTATACCCACTCTATGTGTGAAAAAAACAGATACACGGTGAGTTACATCCTTATCCCTGAGAGGGTGACAATATCACAGGTAGCAATAAAAGCATTGTACAACTGGGTATTGTATCTCACTCATGGCTCAATAAAATAAGCATAGAAATTCTGACCTTCAACCCCTTCTGTATGAGTCAGAAATGTCATTGTGTTTGTTATTTTGCAGAAATGTAAACATCCTTTACACATGTGTTTGATATTTTTTGTCATCATAAGAAAGGGAGAAAACATCAGATGTACTGATGTGCATTGCACATACATGTAATTTAATAAACTACATGCACGTGCCAGAATCAAGTAACATTGTAATTATGTGATTCCGTTTAAATAATAGAACAAAATGACAGTAATAAACGGACCGGGATCGGTCCGTGAGTCATTTGGTACCAGGCAGCACAGAAAGTCAGAATAAAAATGTTTTATTGATTATGAGAGTCTGAAAGATCTTTTATTTTGAAAAAAACAAAACAAGACAAAAAAACGCTCGTATCGGTCGCGTTGCTCACAAGCTAGCAAAAAGGAGTAAAAAACAAACATACTTTGTTTTTTAGTTGGATCTATACTGGTCCATGAAAATATTGTTGTACATGAAACTGGTCTGTTGCGCGAAGAAGGTTGGGGGCCCCTGGTCTAAAGGTTCGTTTTAGTGAAACTGTTCATCTGAATCACAGTCTTGAACAGAAGTGACAGAAAAGGTTTGGTCTGACAGTAATCAAAAAGAAGCCAACGTCGGCATATTCTTAGCAATACAGTGGCCATATTTCACGCCAGAATCAATGGCCTCCCTCATGGGCATTGAAGGGAACGAATGTATAGCTGAATTAATCTCGCCGAGATGCTGGAGAAGACGTGAAAGTAGGTCATAACTATACAGCCCCAAAGGGCTCACTGGAACCAGAATCAAGACTGTGGTCTCTTTGATTCTTTATTCATCGTGGCTTTATATAACTGCTTGGCAGCACAGCGAGGGATCAGCGCATTTAAAAACTGTGTCTGCCACTCAGCCGAGGCAGTGCCACAGGTGTACCATGATAATTACTAGCTCGAGAGGTGAAGCTGCACAAAGGGACAAGTGAGAGAAAAAAAACACAACAGGGTGACAAAACTGGGGTTTTCAATTAAAATTCAGAGGACAACAGTCCTGAGGTATTCTGCAGCTAAGCAGCAATTTGCCATCCGGGGGTGGAGAACAATGGGGCTGGTTTTAAGTGTTGTGAATTGAACAATAAGCTGTTTTTCAGTTTTACATTGCTTCCTTCTTTCCTGACTTCCTCTTTTGGCAAACGACCCATTACATCAGTCTGTGGAAACACTGTCAAAGATAGTGGCAATGCAAAGTCACCAGGTGTCCATCCTTCTGAGGCAAATGGCAGTGTTGAAAAAAATATGCAAAGGTAATCTGCAGAAAATACCTTTGTCTTACACCTTTTTTGTTTTATTTTATTAAAAAAAATAGCTTTAGACTTCTATAAAGAGTGCTCTGACACACCTGGCTCTCCACCGAAAGGGTTATACAGAGTAGATCTATAACATTACACTCAGCTTACAGTTCAGTTTAATTCACAACTCTGGGCTCACAACCAAGTAGCACATTCTTTACTTTGTATGCTACAGTGAATGCTTGAGTAAAGCCTAACTCTGGATATTATTTGAGTAGGAAGCTTGTTTGCTGTCTGCTGAACTGTTCAAACAACTACACACATCCGCGCATTAGTGAGATCCTGCTGGTGTGGGTTTCGACTTGTACTGAGATGTACACAAATTATATATGAGTTCTAATTGCACCGCCTCATGTCCTATCCTATTCTATCCTATCCTATCCTATAGTGCCCTGCCCGATCCTATCCTATCCTATCCTATCTATCTATCTATCTATACCCTATAAGTGCTTGCTGATATGCAGTGTATCCATATCCAAATGGTTGCAAACATTACATGAGTGGTGTTGACATGGCCAGCATGATGATGCTCAATGCTTTCATGTTTCTGGCAGGAGCCTGTTCTCAGGAGCGCTTAGTGCCCTTTATAGGGGCTGCAGCTGCTGTGCCCAATTCAAGTAATGAACACAGCTCCTCCATTCAAATGGGTCCATCTCCTGTGTCTGGAGACATAAAAGACCTGCATTAAAACAGTTCCTGCAGCCTATATCAGGTGGCTGTGGGAGCATGCAGGAGATTCTTTGTATACGTCAATGTCTGCAAAATGGGTTAGGCCACAGTTCTAAACAACTGCCTCTGTGAAGATCAAGGTAACTACAGAGGTGTGAATGAATACAGAGGTAGAACACATAAAGGTGGACAGTTTGCTAGATGGTTTCTGCCAGGTTGTTGTGTGGGCCTCCCCCGAGGGGACAGGGGGTTCTCTGTGCTAGAAAAAGCATGTGGAACTCAATGCTTTGCCTGCAGCAGTGCTGGAACTTCAAGACCTTGCCTGTCAACGGTACTGCCACAGACATGCCAAAGAAAAGCTGTAGGAATTTGCTCTTTTTGCCACTGCCAAGGTGCAAAAGAACACATCAAAGTAGAAGATATATAGGTAAGTAAGTAGGTTATTGGAGCCAGGCAACATTGAATTAAAAACGGAAAAGTTTAAAGCCAAAAACTACTCAAGTAAAATCTTGTAACTTTAATACAATAATTACTGAAACTGAAGCAAGTGTAATCATTTAAATCATTACTTCAGTAAAGTGAAGAAACTATACAGAAAAAGACTACTTGTGTCTTTATCGGATTATTTCATTATCAGAATAGGCGTGGTTTAGGCTGCACAAAAGTTCACCACAACAAATACAATATCAAAATATGGTTTGTCCTCAAAAAATTGTAGACCAGAATATTAAATAGCCAATTTGTAAACTCAGATCAAGACATACATTTTTGAGATCTAACATGGATAAGGTAATTACAGATATGAGGCCCACAGGGAATGTTGAACTTGATTATATTAGATCTTGAACTTGGATTATACATTCATGGTGAACAAAAAGATCATTCTCCTTTTAACAGCAGCTTTTGAAACAAATGCCAGTTTGCTAATTAACAATACTGTGTGTGATGTCTCTTTACTTTCCTTGCAGAGTAATGTTTACTGAAAAGAAAATGAAATTGAATTCTTGCACATCCTTGCTCAACAAGCAACCATCACAAACTGCTATATTATAAAATGATACTTATTTGCTGACATCCCACCCCATTTAGCCGAAAAGCCAACCTACCATGACGGGTTTTCTACACGTTGGATGTCAAGTTGTGTTGACTTGAGATGCTGAAAGGTTCCCATTTTTAGGCTGACAAAGAAGAGCGTGCATAAAATAATTAAGTGTAAAGTGTCCATTTGTCACATGTAAACACACCAAAGCACACAGTGTGAACAGCGCGAAATTGTTCCCTGCATTTAACCCATTCACACAAGTAGGCAGCTGGCAACGCGGTGCCCGGCAAGCAGTGTGAGATGACAGTACATTGCTCATGTGTACCTCAGTGGTGCCACTGGCAAACCAACAACCTACAAAGCACACGGGCAACTCCCTAACCACCAGGCCACCAGCTGCTCCAATTATTGGTTTCTCTGTAGAGGAAACATTTCCTCAATTTGGAGCCAGTGTGGGGTGGGGTAGGGGGGGTACTCTCCATTCACTCATAAAACATGAGCTAAATTAAAAACATTTTTAAATACAACAGGAGAAATGTAGAGATAACGGAGTAAAATTATGTTTTTTGACCTCACAAAAGTACTCAAGTTAGTGCCTTAAAAAAGTACATTTTGCTCAAAAAGTTAATGAAGTAAATATGAAACAGCAACAGAACTATAACACATAGTTCTGTTCATTATGATTTGTCATTTCTTAACCTTAAATCTAATGGAAGAAGTTTGAAGTGCAAACTTAAACCCGTCAGCATGGAACATAAACTGAACGTAGCTTGTAATAAACTGCATGTATGTAACATTCTACATAAATGAACTTGTACAAATGTAATTACATTACATACTCTTAAAAGCTCTGAAATGCAAATGAAAGGCAGTTAAAGGTGCCATTTCATGAAAAGCTATGTCCTAAGTTTTTCTTTAAAACTGATGTAGTATGTAAATACTTTTGAAATTTCAAAACATACCGTTCATTTCTCAGTCCATACCAGGGGCGGCATGGCAATCTGTGTGTTCTGGAAAAGTCCAGGACGGCGGTCCGGTCCACAGCCGTCGGCCTGCCTTTCTCCTTAACTGAGAAATCAGCTAACAGCAGAGGGCGCTAACGCGATCCTTTATCAGGGGTAAAATCCATAGGTAGAAGCCAACAAAAAAGAGTGAATCATATTGCGTTATGGAGGCTGGTATATAGCAGCTGTATTTGTATTTGAAGGCTTAGGTTACTTTAATAAACAAAGCACCAATCATCACCATTGGTTTTGTGATGTTACTTGGTGTGAATATTTTATGTAGTATATTATTGGGAGATATCAGGAGAACCCTGCTAGTGGCTGTTTGCGCATGTCCAGCTGGTGGGCCTTTCTGGGAGAAAGTCCAGGCCCGTTTTTTAGTCCCAGTCCACCCCTGGTCCATACAATATATTTCCAAAACTATTCTTCAAAACAGCCCATTCTGAATTTGCTGAATAATGTCACAAAAGCCAACTTGGTTACATATATCTCCCGTTGACACGCTAGAGACCACTATTGGTTTAAGTTTGTACATAGTACTTTTATTATGAAAACTGTGTGTTTGTGTCATGAGTCACACTCTGTCAGCTGTCCTGTTTTTAAGTTAAGTGAGTATGTTAACTGATTGGTTTCTGTCCTTGTCTGGTATTTAAGTTTCAAGAGTTTTGTATTCTGTGTCGGTCAACCCTCACGAACCCTTATGGATACCCTCACTCTACCCCGTCATTGTGTGTCTTCTGTTTAAGTATGTTTTGTGTTTTGGGCCCTCGTGCCCCTGTAAGTTACCTTCTGTCTGAGTTTGTGTTTGTTAATGAAACCCTGCAAAGGGAATCCTGTGTTTGTGCCTCACTCACCACCCGAGCACCCCCGACGTGACACCTGTTTCAGCCTACAGGCATTCAGCCCATTCAGGCTGAAGTTATAAAGAGCATTTCAGCATGGACTGCTTTTTGACTGTGCCGGGC
>JBBPCX010107230.1:0-21891 GCA_037974365.1 Hydrocynus forskahlii
GGTCTTTCTGTATGGAGATTGCATGTTCTCCCCGTGACTGCGTGGGTTTCCTGCAGTTTCCTCCCACCACCAAAAACATGCATGCATTGGGGATAGGTCAATTGAGCACACTAAATTGCCCTTAGGTGTGACAGTGAGTGTGAATGGTTGTCTGTCTCTGTATGTGGCCCTGTGACGTGCTGCCGACTGTCCAGTGTGTACCCCGCCTTCGCCCATTGCAGCTGGGATAGGCACCAGCCCACCCCTCCCCCCCGGCCCTGAGTGCAGCACATAGGGGTACAAAATGGGTGGATGGATGAATAGATGGAGATATATATATATATATATATAGACAGAAACACAAATGCATGATGTGCTTATGCATCTTATGATTTGTGCTCAGGAAAGTAACCCATTATATTAGAAGGTGTAAGATAAGGTGGGAAGCAAATGTTCAGTGCTTTTGGAATAACTGGTGTATTCATCATAACCTAAATAGCTACTACTACAGTTAGCCAGGGCATTCCAGGGGGGTGTAATTTAGCAAGACATGAAATGTTTTCACCAAGAAGGTTTAATTCCAAGATGAACCACTTGAAGTCAGTTATGTCAGGTTGACTTGGTTAACCTTTAACCTTTACAAGCCTGTGGAAGCCTGATTAGGTTTTAAGAGTGTTCACTCACTTGGAAAAGCATTTGGTATTGTTTATTTTTGCATTTTTCATGGTGGAAATACAAAGTTGTTTTTAATGCACCTTTTTGCATTATGCCAAGCAATATATACAATGTACAGCAGAATTAAATGTCACTTCAGAATGCTGTGGGACACAACACACACGGGCAGTTCTTCTTGTCTCATTTTCACGAGTGCTACGATTTATTTCCCCTTCCTTAAACGATGCAAACATAGCTCCATTTTCTTGCTCTTCTGGACGACTTGGTTTAAGATAAACGTAAAGAAAGTGACACAACGAACACATTTCCCCAAACAGTGTGACACACATTGGAGTGGCAGAATCGAGACAGTGAACCCAGATCTACTTACAGTTAGGCCACAAAAAACGTTTTTAAGTATGAGAAAATATTAGCATCTTCTTCGCCCTCCTCTGCACAAGCCACACCTGCTGCAGTTCTTTTATCACAACAGAAAAAAACTCTTTCCAGCGTCCTCACCTGAACTTCCTCCACCATCCCTCAGCCAACAAAGGACGAAAAAACCAGTGGAGCCCAGAAACAAGCACTTAATTTGACTCTGATGTCTACATCGCACACCCACAAGAACAAACGTAATAGGACAAACTGAGTCAGTGTGTTTTATTCATGTGGAAATAACGAAAAGAGTCAAATCAATGCATCAGAATTGATTAACTACAAGTTTGATTAATCCAGGTAGATGTGGCCTGTGCAGCAGATGTGCTAACACACACACACACACACACACACACACACACAAACACATGTCCGTCGAGAGTTCCCGTTGGAGGTTCAATTCGCTTCTCGCCACGTTTCCCTCCATCAAAGAGTTGAAGGCTCCAAACGATATATGCTATGTTTTTTGTTTGTTTAATTTATTTTTTGCAAGAACTTGGAGAAGGCGAGCTGAGGTCTGAGGTGCTGGCGCGCGGATCTCGCTCCTCCTACTTGCCCACCTCATCCAGGTACTTGCGGTTGAGTTCGGCCTGTTCCCTCTGATTCTCGATCCGAGCCATCTCGATCATGTTGCGCAGCAGGTGGAAGGTCAGGTCGATGGATATGGGCGGTTCCTCGTTCCTCTTGGAGAAGCCCGCGGGATCCTCCTGCGAGACGCCCTCGTACTCTCGCCAGCGTCCTCTCTTTGGAGCCTCGGAGCCCAGCCCCTGACCCAGCCTCTCTTCCATTCCCAGTCCATGCACCATCTCTTCCTCAGGCGGATTGATGAAGGCACTCCTGTGCGCCGCGGGCTTCCTCTGCTGCAGGAACTGAAGGAGCTTTTCGCCCAGCAGGTAGGACACGGCTCTGTCCCGCAGCAGCAGCGCCTCGTCCTGCTGCTTTCTGTACCCGCGACCGTCCACAGCGCTCAGGTCCGGGGGTCGACACGCGCCTAGGGGGATGTGGGTTGTCAGGAGGACGGCGGCTAACAGGAGGACGGCGGGCACGAGTTTCATGATGGACACGCGGACACAGACAGGAGCTGTGAGGAAAAAACAGTGTAGAGAAGAGACGCGTAAGTGTAGACGAGTCGGAATAGTTAAGTTATCTTCTGGACCGAAAGTTAGAAGAACTTCTGAGAAAAGACTGACCCGGGCACGTGAGAATCAAACAACTTTTCAGCACATCTAGCAATAAATTAGATCCTTAATAACTCGTCGTTGACTTGGATCTATTTTTAAAAAGAAAAGTTTTCTTTTAAATTGTATGTATATAGAGAAGAATAAACCAGAAGAACGAACCAGTTATTCGAATGTGTTCATGGTTCTCTATATTTACCACTGTCTTCACTAAAGAACCATTAAAGAACTATTGTAGGCGTGTAGGTAGCAACTTCGTGAAACGTCCCGTTAATAAATGGGCATAAGAATAATTTCCATTATAGCCGAACGAGTACACAGGCATTCACTGCACTGCAGAAGAGTGAAGACTGATAATAATTAGAAGTGGGAAACTACTTCAGAAGATGAAGCATATTTGCTGTGAATGCATGTAAACATATTTAAACAAATAACTCCCTGAGCATTAATAAATCAACCCCAAGACGGACCAGCAGCAAAGATGTCCCTGTGTAAAACATTAACAAAACGGAACGGCCAAACGGTGGAATCAAAGAGAGCGACTTACTGCGGGGTCTCTGTGGCTTCAAAACTTGTGACGGTCAGGAAGTGTGAGTCGGGACTTGGAGAGGACGAGTCGTTTCAGAAATCTTTTGAGAGTGGAGCGCCTGCAGCTGAACGGTTATATACATCCAAGATTGCTCCATTGACGTCAGTGCGAGTGCATAAACCCGCTTGTAAATTAGGCAGCTCCAAAGTGGATGGGACGGGTCCGGGTGGTGCCGCGGCTCTGTGCACGGCACAGAATGGGGGTCTTCTTTTTCGTATGGTTAAAGGCGAGCTCACCAATCGCATTTATGAAAAAAGTATCCGAGGCTGTTGTGTGTAAGACACGTGGAGGACCTAGAGGGCAGTATGGATGGTCGAAACTGTCCGAGAGGTTTGAAGAATAGCCTGAGTGATCTGTCCGTGACTGTGTGAGGGGGCGAGAGCCTCTGTCGTGATGCGTTTCTGCATCAGTGGCCACCGCGTCCAGGAGCTGACCACGGTGCTGAAACCAGACTCCAAACTGGAACTAGGTCCACTAAAAACACCACTCTGAGCTCTTGACCCAAAGGCAGTGTGCTCCCAAAGCTCATGATGCACTATATTATAGACACACTCCTTATCTCTCCTTCAAATTGTATTTTAGTTTACTGAAGTAATCTGATATTTCCAATAACAGGCCACAGTAATGAATCTCCTCCACATCCTGTTTAAATCTAGTCTAAATCCACAAATACTGGATCTGTAAGTCAGCACAACTCCTTTTCCACCTTCAAACAGCCTGCTTTCCCCACTCGCCAGCATTATGATGACCTTCCCACATTACAACAGCATAATGAAAGGATTAATCTATCAAAACTGACCCCAGGACTGATAAAAAAGGTTAAAAACCACTACATTTAATTACCTTTATCTTTGGCATTAAATCTAATCAACACTCTGCCCTCAACCCACTGGAACACCAAGTTTCAGTTAGTTTTTTAAATGAATACTTAAATGATTTGTCCCAAAAATCCTAACAACCAAAATCTTAGATTGTCCACGCCGATAATGAAATCTAGTTAGGAAACACACTAAAAATATGCTGGTAAACCTGGTGAATCTCATTAAGAAGACATTATTATTTAGCCTTCAAAGGTAATAAAGATCAATAACCCCAGTTAATAAAAAACAAAACAAAAAACACTATAAACACACTCTATTCATGATGTAATTTATTAACCTCTGTTAGAATATTGGACAGAAGAAAGCTTCTCAGTAACAAATTCTTCACTTCAATATATTTTGTACACAAAAATGTACAGTTCATAGATTACTTTTATTACAACAATATTTGTAATATTACAGCAATTATACAGGTAATAAAAAAGATACATTATCTAATCTAGGCTTGAGTGAGTGTTAACAATTATATGCTGTTTTCCTATTAAAAGTTCCACCCTAAAGTTAGTCCATCTCAAAAAAGGTGTACGTTATGTATGATATACAGAAAATATTTAAGGAAACTTCATTATAACTTATTGGCTTTCCAGGATAGGTAGGAATTCCAGACCACAGCAACAATCTGGACAACAGCCAATCTGCAAATGACCAAAACGTCAACATTAGAGAACTCTTTGAAATTCTTTGTCAAAATGTGTATTCATAATGAACCTGGAGTCCTGATGTAGTAGCTCACCTGTGGTGAAGTGGGATAAAATAAAAATTGGCAATCTGAACAGCTGGCCACAACTGGTAAAGAAGAGACCCAAAATAAGTGATTTAGTTTCAAACACATCTGCTTTCAACTGCATAAAAATGCAGCAAAATGTTTAGACTATGTGGTGAAGAAAAAATGGAAGCATCTGACAATACATCAAGGATCAAGGTGCATCAAGGATAATTAGAGCCATGTCTGATGTTTGCCTTCAGATACTAGTTGAAATGTGTTTGAACAATTTCTGGTGGGAAATTGGACCATTCTTCAAGAAGAACTGACTTAATATCTCACTGAACAGTTGACAACAGCAATAAGCTGGATGTGACTGATCATACTGTTATCCTCTTTGTCAATGTCAACATTTCAAACAACGCTGTAGTCTTTTTGTGTTAGTTAACAGGGCTTAAAATAACATAATTCTACAATAACCGAAGCACTGACTAATAATTTTTCTAGTGTAATTTTGTGATTTTTATATTGACCCAAAACCTCAAACAAGACACACTAAACTGCTGCTGAAGGACGAGCACCATCACCTTCCGTCAGCTCACCTCCTGTAAACATTTGCACATCAATACTATAGCTGACAGAAGACCCACACATACTGTGTCTGTGTGATGAGAAACAACTGTCTATTGGACAAAAATGTAATGTACAAAGTGCAAAACATATGGTCTCAATGTACTACAAAGAAAATGTCTAAGTTTATGCGAAATCTAGTGAGTGAAAGTGAAAGTAAACCACTGTTAGCTTGGTGCTGGGTGGGACAGTGGTTGTTTGTACGTTTAACAGTGCAATGCAGTTGGAGCATGTTCGTAATTACTTGACAAAAAGTGGGGAAAAAAGGCCAGGAAATGACTGCTTAATGCTATGTGTATCATCCACTTGTGTGTCCTTGATGGGAACACAATAATTACATATTTGTTTAAACATTCAGAAATTTGTAAAGCCAAGATTAGCTCAAATGCTTATTTATAGTAATAAAATGTTATTTGTTCTGCCACTGTAAAATGATGCCACTTTCTATGTGTGCCCTCTCGAGAGAGCTGTTATCTTGTGTTGCTCTCTTCCCTGTTTTCATGCTTTTCCTTGTTTGCGCTCTCTCATGGCTGACCAAAAATGCTGATTCAATATGCTCAAACAGCCAGAAAAGTGCTAACGAAAGCCAACTGGAGCTCACACCACACTCACGATGGGTGACTGTCAGTGTGGTTTGAATGTGGTCCAGTCCTAAAGATCCTTTTGAAGCTTCAGTCAGCGTAAGCATGTACACTCTATTGACAAAAGTATGAAGATGCCTGACCATTACACCAACAGAGACTTTAATGTAGGGTAGCAAAATTCTGTGAATTTTCAACATTGGAAACTTTCCATGGGAATTGATGGGAATTTACAGGAATAAGCTAGAAGTTTGGGAATATAAAATATAATTGTTAAAAAAATGTATTGTAGCATAATCAAAGATGATGCAAATACAGTATCTGTGCTATTCCCCAATCACCGGTACATAGCACACTACTTACTGCGGTGCTATTGAGACCACACCCCCTACATGGATTCTGCATTCCTCCATCACACGCACAATGATTTCACTACTGAAGCTACTTTTCTGAGCCCACAGCACAGAAAAAGACTTCTGAAGCCACACGTTTGAGCCCAAGTTTTGATGATATTATGAGATAGGTATACAGTAAACCCCTGACAATTGCCGGGGTTACATTTCAAGACCATCCGCAAATAGTGAAAAACCGCAAATTTGTGATGTGGTACAAAAATGCCTAGAAATGCCTATTTTTATAGTGTAAACCAGATATGCTCCCCAACACTTTTTCATTTTGAACTCAGCTTAATACATTACCCTTAAAGAAAATGTAATGGTAAACCCGTATCCATACTATACATTGTACAATGAACTGCTTTCGCAGTGCTAGAATGTAAAATACAGATGTTACCCCTGTATAGACTGTATTCATGCATGTGTGTTTTCTTTGGTATAAGCAGAGTAAATACAGTAATAAATTAATTAGGTTTACAGTACTAAAAATACTGGGCTTTAAGAAGAACAAAACAAAAACACGAGAACACTCAAGGCACATTCCTGGGGGAAATTCTGTACTGCGGCTGCCAGAGATTCGTCACAGGGCAACAGCCAATCAGCAGCAAGGAGAAATTAATAACGCTCTTGGAATGGCTGCTTTCAAGCCTCCCACCTCTGAGTATTTCAACATCCCAAGATATGCTTTCTTTGTGTTCTCTCCATAGTACCAAAAGACTTTGGTCTATTTTTTTTGGTATATGTAGCTGAATTTATGTTAATATTTGTTACAAAATTAGTAAATTAAATTTTTCTTAATTTAGCACAAAAATGCCTGAAAAATTATATACTGCCACGAAAAAAACAACAAAAATGAGGAGGATATCTGTTTACATGAATCTGCGGGGCTTCCGCGAACAATTATTAGTTCATTTTACATTTCCAAGGGGAGCTGTAAGGAATATTCTACTCAACATTCATGTTTTTGTTGTTCAGTGAAAGAATTTGTTCAGTGAAAGAATTAAGTAATGATAAAAAGTTCTACTCACAAATAAATCTGCAACATGTTTTTGAACTGTATCCTTTTGCATGCAAATATAGATATGACAAAACAAAATGTTTATATGTATATTTGTTTGTATATGACTCATTTTCTATAAATTATCCAAAATGTCCAGTTAATTCCCATCAATTCCCATAAAGTCCCACGATTCCAGTGGAAAGTTTTCAATTTGGAATATTTCCAAAATTCCCAAACTAAAGTTCCCATGAAAAGTTTCTGGAAATATACTGAAAATGTATCAAGAATTTCTGCACCTTTGCAACCCGACTTTAATGACACTGCATTCAAAGACATAGACTTTAATGTGGAGCCCCTTTGCAGATATAACAGCTTCCACTCTTCTTGGAAAGCTTTCCACAAGATTTTAGAGTGTTTCTGTGGGAATTTGTGCCCATTCATTCTGTAGAGCATTAATGAGGTCATGTTGGACGAGAAAACCTGGCACACAATCTCCGTTCCAGTTCATCCCAAAGGAGATTGGATGGGGCTGAGGTTAGGGCTTTCCTGTCAAGTTCTTCCACACCGAACTCATCTAACTATGTCCTTACAGAGCTTGCTTTGTGCACTGGGGGACAGGCATGGTGGAATAGAAAAGGGCTTTCCCCAAACTGTGTCCACAAAGTTGGAAGAATGGGGTTGTCCAAAATGTCTTGATATGCTTGATTTTATGCACCCTTGGCAATAGGTAGGATTGAAACACTTTAATTCAATAACTGAGAGGTGTCCCCCCATATAGTGAATTTGTTTATTGGTCAAAATATAATTACTTTTTTATTTTGCTCATGCACTAATGACATTCACTGACAAACAAACTTACATAGTAATTGGAGATCAAGGCATCCATATAGTCCTAAACAGAAGATGAAAGAATGTGTGTTAATGCATTTCTTTCGCACTTGAACATGCATAGATGAATCATAAACCAATACAACATTGTGGGGAAATTAGGACATCACTGATGTGACTGACAGAGCCTATTTAACTAGCTCCTCAAAATCACAGTATTTTACAAAGAATTGCAATATTTTCAGCCACATGTGTCCTACCTAGGCAGGATATTGTATCCAACCTAAAACATATTCCTCCAGTATCAATACAGTTTTCATTATGAAAAAAAATCCTGATATTATGCTGTATGACTATAAGTACTCAGGTTAAGAGAGGTAGGGGCCACAAACACCATATGAATCTCGCCATTCCCAATATTTCACATTATGGCAAAGTTATATCTTTTTATGGATTCTTGGACAGTTCACTTTGCTATAGTCATTCTCCAAACCTTCTAGATTCTGAATTACATCACAGCACAAAGCATTCAATCTAACTCAGCCTGAGGGGCTTTATCCAGACAGGGTGATGCCAGACAGAGGTCAACAACCAGCTTCTCCTTAAGTGTCTTATAAAAACATATTTGAAACAACAATGTTCTGCCACTTAATGCCTCAAGAGAAATGTTTTTGAAAGGTAAATTGAGGAAGAGTGTTATTTTAAAAGAAGTCAGTACTGGAGAGTTGTGTTCTTTGCTTTAACTGTCTCTATTTAAGATTGAACAAGAAGGGGGCCACCTCGGTTGGGCCTGTTCCAGGTGAGACATGCCATTGTGCTGTTCTCTGAGTTTGACGTCACAATCATTTAGCCCTGCGGGGTCAGACAGACTACCAGCAGCAGAAGACTAGAGCAAAGTGCAGCAAGACACACAGAAGACGGTAATGTGGCAGAATTATTTTTCATCTCACTGGCGAAGCACTTCAAAGACTTCATGGATCTTCTAGAGTCAAGCCTGAGGTAACAACGCTAACAAACTCCCTAAGAGAAAGCTTCTTAAGTCCAAAGTTTTGTATACTATTTTTACCATTTTGTGTCCGAAAATTCAGTTTCTTAAATGTAATGGAACTCTGTGAGGCTAAACTGCTTAGCGTAATTTACTCCTATTAATAGAAACATCATCAATTTTGGAGTCCAATCCCAGTAATGAACTGACAATCACATACATACACTGAGGGTAACGACAACAATAACAACAAGCAACTTGGACATTTTGAGACTAAAAGCCAGTTGCTGATATTTCTGTCACCTCATCATGCTGCCGATTTCTCTTTTGGCACATAAAACATCCAGCAGCTCCTAATGAGAGCAATAACAAGCAGAAGAATAATTTGTTGTTCATCTTTGTTGTCCCAAGAGGTAATGTGCACTTGACCTTTCAAGCAAACATCAACTGCATGGCAAAGCCACCATGTAGCACCTCACCTGATTCGCTTTTCTCATGCCATACAGCAAAAGAACAAGAGCTTAACCTAAATCCTTCATAAGCTGTGTGGCCATGACCCCAGTGGGTAAAAGAAATTAGTCTTGTGGGAAATTAATTAATTCCCATGAGAGGTTGCTTTCTGTGGATAGAGGTGACTGACCTTTTAGCCTCATTTTAACTCCACTACATTCCTTATATGAATAATTGATGGTCTAGGCTGCATCAGCTCCACCCCCTACTTGCATGAGTCACTGAATACTGGTCAACCCGTCCTTTCGACCATCAGTGGAAATTGTTTCTAATTATACCTTATGAATCTGAAGAAGGGGCAAGCCCACTGCTTAGAACAAAAAGTTTACATTGCTCCGCTATTACGCAGATATCTGTTTTGAGCTTTGGTACAGTACATTGTTAAGCAGAGAGCAGCACAGAGAATAATATATTACTCACTGACCCTCTTGAGCTTAGCTACATTCTCTTCCATGGTCAGCCCATTGAGTGTTCCAGAGATTCCTAGGAAGGTGCCAAGAAAACATGGAGCAAAGCACACCTGTGGACAAAAAGTATCATAATTAGAGCCAGCATCTGTTTACTGTTGTTTAGGTTTACTGTTGAAACTGAAAAGAAACTGATTATGATGATGATGATCATCATCATCATCATAATCACTTTCTTTTCAATCATCATTATCATCATCATCATCAACTATAAATATCTTCCGCTGATAATTGCTGTGAGAATTTTAACCACTCAAAAACATAATAGATAAATGCAGGGGTAAAAGGGGTGAAGGGTTGCATAAAAGCTTTTTATATATTTCATCAAAAACAGTGGACAGACATTGCACAGAAAACAACAGAAGATCTGATGAAACCTGATAGCCCTATCAGATTTGCTTTGGTTTTAGCAGCAAAACTTCTCCCTTAAAAAAAGAAACACTGCGGGGAAAAAGTCTTTGTTTTCCAACAGTTTGATCTCAGAATAAAAATATAAGAGAAAATGAACCTTTGCCACAGGATAAACTATTCAAAGACAATAAAAATCCATCAAAGTAAGTCTTCCCTGTCAGATGGGAATAGGGCTGAAAGACTGTTTTTACACACACACACTGCAGTTTGAGAGTGTGCACATTTTAAATGGCAAGAAATGCAATTATTTATAACTGCATTTCCTGCATATATTAAGAATTTTAAAAGCATAGCCTATATTAAAACATGTTGACTTAATCACACTTCTGAACTACATGAAATTGTCTTAGGACAGTCAACAGCAACCAAACACCAACTACTTGGTAGTTTGGCAGAGTACATTTGGTGTTACAGCCTTAAGGCAAAAAAAGAATACTGGGCATAAATATCAGGCATGGGCATTAATTTATAGAAAATAATTGAGCAGCAATTAGATATCTTTCCCAAAATTGTTTAGCCCTCAGTGGAAGAAAAAAAATTATATCTGAGGAAGAACTCCAGAGAGTCAGGTGACTATAATGGACTATACTACAAAAGCTTGATTCTTTTGTTAAAGAACAACTTTTGGGAGAAGTAATGCTCTGGTCCTGCTGGTAGATGCAGTCACAGCCCAGTTTAGCAGAATCAGCACAGACTTTGGTCTAAAATGTCCTTTTACTTGGAGTCCATGATGCCATGTATCCTGACAAAACTTCCAGCACCACTGTGAAGTTTAATACACCTGCAATTAAACTTCACAGCGGAATTAGATTCCTTTCTGCATGGCCCTCACTCTGTTCACACCAAACCAAAAAGGCTCCATTGTTGTATTGTGATCATAAACCCGGTTTCAATTGGTCCAGTGGTATTTATCATTTAGGTCCAGTGATATCACTTAGCTATAAAAATCCAGGTTCTTATATTTACACTGTGACAACAGCAGAGATTTTCCTCTAGCATGCATTACAAATAGTTTGATGACACAGAGAAGAGGTCATCCACAGACATAGTGACTCCAGAATGCAAACTACTAGCAAACACACATAAATCCTTCTTGAAAAACATTCAGTGGAGATGTCCATTTTTAAATAAATTCTATTGACAGTTTTCTGAATGCCAGTTTTAGATGTGCATTCTCTTAACTAACCCATCCTGATGGATGACCTAAGGATGCTGGGCCAGAATGAAAAACTCGCTCCTAAAGACATGTGTTAATAAAAGTAAAATAATAAATGTTCAGACTAATTTCTAAAGTGCTAATAAACAAAACATGCATCTGATATTTTTTTTATTAAAAATTTGTTTTCCCTTTTATCATTCAACCTCAAAAGTTAGGCTTCTCTCATTTTCATGTTAAGATGAAACTCATTAACTTTAACAACAGATGCAATTTGCCGATTTTCTCCTCATCTTTAACAAGGACATCAATAATGTGAACAATAGTCCATAAACTTGCAGAGGTTCCAATAATCTAGACATATGTCTGACTGGCTATGAGGAAATGTCTAAGGTTTATACCTGAGTTACAGCCAGTCCAGGATTGATACATATATTTTCAGTACTATTTGTATTTTGTGTTAAGCTCTGATTTAATGTGCTATAAATGGTTTCGTTTCAGACTGGACAGTCTGTGGTAGCTCTCTAACAAAACAAGCAACACAAAATCAACACAAAATGGCTCCCCAAACAATTATAGAGAATCTGAATCTTTAATTCAGCAGTGTATGTCTCTCTGCCAGCAGAAATATAAGTTAACATTAGAATACATGCAAACAAACAAAACAACAGAAAACGTTTCAAGGTGTCAAACGTTTCAATCTCCTTGATGCCTCCTTGAGCCAAACCAGGTTTTTGGTAACTAAAGTAAAACTGTGCTCCCGTGGGGAGAGGTCTGGAAGTGATTAAGTGAGCACATTCACATAAATAAAATAACTATTTACTGTATTTGTAAATTTACTGTAATGTAATTGTAATTATTCGTTTTCCATAAAAAAAAACTTGCTTTCAGACTTTTGAACAGCAGTCCTGTACATATACAACTCAAGCACTACATACACTACCAGTCAAAAGTTTTAGAACACCCCAGTGTTTCAAGCTTTTTTTTTTTTTTTTTTATTCAAACAGTTCAAGTCCAATGAATATCATGAAATGGTACAAAAGACAGTGCTGAACTGCGAGAGGTTTAAAAATGGTAAGGTTTCCCAGAAGTGGGAAATAATTCTGTAGTGCCATGCAGTACCACTGGTATGTGCCTAGTTGGTCGGGTTCGTCCTACAACAAGATAGTTAGCCAAAACATAAGTCCAAGCTCTGCCAGAACTATCTTAGAAAAAAGAACAAGATGCTAAGCTGGAAAACATGGAGTGGCCAGAAATATCCAGACTTCAACCCCACGAGCTGGTTTGGGATAAACTGGACAGAAGAATGAAAGCAAAGCAACCTGTAAGTGCCACACACTTATGGGAACTTCTACAACATAGTTGGGAAGAACTTTCTGCAGAATGAACAATGAGACATTGAACCACTTGAATTTCAATACAAAAAACAGAAAAATTGTGGTGTTCTAACTTTTGACCGGAAGTGTGCATCCATATATTCTTTACAGCAGTTTTTTGGAGAAAGGGAAATGGGTCTCTAAAATTAGCCCAAGGATGTTTTTTGGTGAAAAAAGGTGGGGGAAAATCTAAGCATTGGAGGCTGTTGTATTCGTAATCCGTTTGCCGGCAAAAAGCCATACTTGTACGTCATTGTCTTTCACATCCTGTGCATTCACTCCACCAAAACCATCTATGAAAAGAATTATGCAAGCAGTCATTGCTTTGCTTGTCAAGACAAGGATTACTTGACATGCACAGAGGGAGGTGTGCACCCAGAAAGGCTGAACACATAAAAACTGAAACAGTGGCTCTATAAGCATTTCATTTGTGTTTGGATTCTTTAGGCAAGTGACTGACGGGCATCTCTGAGGACACCTTGCCTCAGGTCCATCCGTAGCCTATTTAGAATGGCAAGAACTAATCTGTCAAAAACACTTCCAAATATAGGATTTCAGTTTATATTTTCATGAAGCTAAAGTCTGGGATTAAAACAAATCATCTATAGCTTTCAGAAAAGAAATAATCTAAGACAACTCTTAAAGGTTTGTATCTGAAAACATAAAACTTCATGTGTTTGGATAGTGTGTGATGCATATGGATAGAGTGTGACAGGATTCTAATTAATTTACTTCCAAAAATGGCAAATATTCAGAGCTATCCAGGCTCCTGTGTTCATTTGTTATCATTATTATATATTATTATTTTGCATGCACTAAAGTCTTTTATTGTTATTCTGGTCAAAAAGTGAAGTCTCCATTCAACTAATTTTGGGCTCATATCACAAAGAAGTCTGTTAGCAGTTTCAGTGCTGTTAATATCCTTAAGACATTCTTTTGTTGATTCAGATTTGAATATATTGTGTTGAGCTGGCAGTCACACTGGCTCCCATGACCCTTTGCGGGACAGCAAAGTGGCCAGCTGGCCTGTATATTTGTGTTTTTGGGGACATTTACGCGGGGGGTATGTGTCTTATGTGTTATTGTGTGTTATTATGTGTGATATTGTGTGCTTATGTGTATTATTTTGTGTGGGATGGGCCTTTCTCGTCTGCCACCATCCTCCGGATCGTTGGGGACCGGAGGGTAATGGGAGACGAGAAAGATGGAGTGCGTTAAGGTGAATGCAATACAAAATCGAACGTTCTTTAGGCTATTTAAATCAGCACTGCTCATAACAATACTAAAAAACGGTTTTCGGTATGAACTGGTATACCGCCAAGCACTAATATACTGGCTTACTTAAATTGGATGTTATTGCAAGATAAGTTGTATAAATTGACAGGAAAGTAAAAACTTTGAGTTTATTTACTACATTAACCTCTTTTATAAATAAAATATGTATATACACAGGCATGCATACATACATACATTATTGTCTGAGACCCCTATGCAAATTTTTCTAAGCATGTCTTTCTGCTAGCCAAGTTAACATTAGAATAAATACTATCAAACAAGAAAGGAGTAAAACATATCAAGATTTGTTTGTAAACAAGTAGTTGATATTTTGTGAGCTGGTGAGGAGAACACAGATTTGGTTCCAGATTTCTCCTCACTGCTTAGATTTGTGAAATTCCATCAGCAGCTCCTGAATTAAGTACTGACTGTGTCAAGCCAGGGTTCTGATGGTAACTACGAGTAATACTGGACTTCCACATTGATATAGTGTACATAAAAATCACTATTTACTGTATAATGTTATTTGTATTTAATCTTTTTTGTTTTATTCAGCATATTTCATCATTTTAATGTGTGAAAACCACTCAGTGATCATCTAAAGTTTTTAAATCTTTTCACAGGTGCCTAAGACTTTTACACAGTACTGTATACTCACACACAAACACGTCTGTTATATGTCTATACACATACACACACGCCCACACATATGAATGAATGATAAGGGCCCTTTAATATATGTCAAGTTAAATCAGAATTCATAGTGCAATTTACCTTACATACTGTAACGTTTACTGGTTTATAGTTAATATCATTCATTTTATTATTACTTTTACAGACAGATAAAAAATTATGAGAAACATAGGCAGTTAGTATTTTATTGTGTGCATGGTATAATGAATTGTGCTTAATGTTATCAAAATCATGAACTAACAAGGCAAATGATGTAAATTTTTATTTAATTTGAGAACTACCGTGAAAACAAATAATTTAGTTTATATAAGTGAACCCACATACAGGCCCGGTGCATTTATTGATATCACAGCTTAGGAAGAGATTTTGGTGAATGAGGGTGGAAAAATTGTATCTTACAGAAAAGGAAAGGAAGCAGCCCTTACCAAAAATGTCTTGTAACAATCAAATTACATGTAGCTATAAAATATACACATTTTTTTCCCATCTTGGGCCTACGTTTGTTTGAACAAACTGTAAACACAATATTTTAACAATAAGTTTCTGCTATGAGTCTTTTAAGTTGAGCATACAGGTGAAAGGGAAGTAAATGACTTTTAAATTAATATTTCTAATTCTCATACTGGAGTATGCACACACATAATATATGCATACAAATAGCCACTTATCTGATGTGTCTTGACAAAAGAGATTTACATTAAGGGCCTGTGTCCGCCTGAACGGACCCAAATGGCTGTAATCAGCATCTATAACAGGGGTCACCAACTTTTTTGAAACTGAGAGTTACTTCACGGGGACTGAGCCATATGAAGGGCTAACAGTTTGATGCACTAAAAGAGAGTTTACCTAAATTACCTAAACTTCATGTCTAATAAACATGTTTTAAATGCTTTTTTTTTTACATATTGTAATTTTCAAATCTATATAAATGCGATTAAAGAAGAATACCAACAGGATCAAATTAAATGTTAGACGCTGCTCACTAGTGCTATTTTTAGAACAGGGTCCACGGGCTACTCATGTGGTCCTTAGGGGCACCATGTTGGTGACCCCTGATCTATAATCTCACAGCTTCAAGTAATGGGTGACGTTTCTGACAACAGGGCTACCTGCCACAAAACCCAATTATGGCATTGGTCCCCAACCACCGGGCCATGGACCGGTAACGGTCCGTGAGTCATTTGAAAGACAGAATAAAAAGATTTTATGGATTATCAGAGTCTGAAAGATCTTTTATTTTGAAAAAAAAAGAGCTAATTTCGGTTACATGATATGGTACATCAAAAATTTAGCCCACAAGCTAGCACAAATGAGTAAAAAACAAACACACACTGTTTTTAATTGTATCTATACCGGTATGTGAAAATATTGTTTTACATGAAACTGGTCAACGGCGCAAAAAAGGTTGGGGGCTGCTGCATTATGGGATATGATCAAAAGAATGATATAACAGGTATTTCTACATTCTACAGAATGTATCCATAACATTATACCTAAACTACAGACTATTACAATTATTTAATACTATTATATTATTAAAATACTTAAATATTAAATATTAAAATACCTTTTTAAAGTACTTTAAATTACTTAAATTTGTTTTTAAATTATAATTGATTGTTTATTGAAAAAAACAAATTTTTTTATTAAAAATTACATTTATTTGTGTTTATAATGTATTTCTCAAGTCAACATAAAGCTGTGTGGTATACACTTATAGTGGCAGTACTGGGCTTTCAATAATTCCTCTTTCTTTTTGGGACAGAATGATTAGAGTGATAAAAAAACATTTATCAATAAATGCCAACTGATGGGTATAGGTGTCAGTGTCACAGGGAGAGAAACAGTGGGGGAAAAAAGGATTCTACTTAGGGATGCACCAAATATTCGGCCACCGAAAACTTTCGGCTGAAAATGGGAAAAAATGCATTTTCGGTTTTGGCCAAATAGTTTTTAACGCATTTGTAAAGCGTGGAATGCCGAAATTTCTAGAGGGGGTGCATCCACAAAGACTTTCTCTACGTCGGGATTAATTTATCATATAAAATCAAAACATCCCGATCAAGCACAGAAGAGGCAAGACCCTTCGAGCACACCTAACTCCGTCTGCAAGAAAGTTTTCCAGTGATTACAGTTAATATATGGGCTATGTCAGTCTTTGTTCTGATACACTATTTTGTTATAGGCTTACAGAGAATGTTGTTATATCTTTCAACAGTTTTTAAAGCACTTGTTCCGAAAGCACTTTGTTCATGCACTTCGTTCAGAATATTAAAGTGCACTTGAATTCACTAGTTTTATGAGAGAAGATATTTAATTGTACAATATTTCAGCTATCTTGCTTTTAGGCTATTCATGAGTAGGGCCAAGTAAAATATTTTATTTCAATTTCTATATTATATTGTGCATTGTTTGAATGCTAAATATATATTTTCATAGTTTTTTCACAGATTTATTCTTTTAATAATTTAATAATAATAATTTCTTTTGGTTTTCGGTTTCGGTTTTTGGCCAAGAGTTTCCTCATTTTTGGTTTTTAGTTTCGGTCCAAAAAAATCATTTCGGTGCATCCCTCATTCTACTAAATACCAAGAAATGCCTGGAAGCGTTTCCCATAGTCAGTGTTGAACCTGAAGATGAAAAGAGTATTGACATTGCAACATTCGACACAGAAAAGCTGTAATTAGATGATGTCAATATTTCTGGGAAAAGTGGGAAAAATTCCTAAATCAAGAGAAAGACTACTAAGTGGCTACAAGAAATGTTTGGAGGGTGCGATTTCAGCTGAAAGGAGTCTTACATTTTATTTTTTTCAATATGTTAAATTCAGCAAACAGATACTAATTGTTTGCTAATTTGCAGAAATTGGTCATATTTAAGTTAATTCAATGCATACATGGTCTAACTTCACACAGAATCAGCACTCAACATAATAGCAGCCCCATGGGACACAACTCAGCATCTGCCTGATATTTTTAGGTGGGTGCAAAAACAATGAGGCCTTGCTAGTGCACTTCAACCTGACAGGCGAGCCCCAGTTTCCCCAAGGAGCCTTCCAATACATCATCAGGAATCCATCCTGCAAACTATAAATGCCAGTGTGCATGCAGGGTGCACCTCTTCACAGTCAGCCCTAGGTTTTACCAGGTTTGTCCTTATGGAGAAAATGTGAAACATACTAAACACTAAACAGAAAGTTGTCTGCCTTTCAGAAACCATGTTGGGGAAAAGACTGACTTGGCATATCTCTGCTGTCTGACCTTTAAAGCAGCAATAGCCCTGGAGAGAAACTTGTCAACTTGACAGGCAAAGACACTAAAGACACCCACTGAGGTAATGGCACTTAAAATGCTCACAACAGAAAGTTCAGTTTCCACAGAGGTAGAGAGGAGGTCCACTAATCTGAAGAAAAAATGTAATGAAAGGTGATGCTTCTAATTTACATTTCGATCCGACGCCCAGTAACACCAAGGCTAACATTCCGAGACCAGAGGCGTAATGTTATACTCAGCCACCAATTCATATTCATTCATAGGTATTCATGTTATTTTCACAATTTTTTGATATTAGAGCAGGGGTGTGGTGAATGACACAAACATGCTGCGGTGAGTAGCTGATTGGTACTGGTAGTCTGCAAACTTTGGTGAATGTTCACCACAACTGCACACTGTTTTTGCAGGTCATGCTCCTTCCCAAAAGCAACACCAAAACTTTTAAAAGTCATCTTGCACACTAAAGAATGGGATACCACTGATGAAGGTGTGTGTGTGTCTTAGAGGCAGAATTAGAGTGATTTATTTGCAGCAATGTACTCTCATTTTCATTTGAAGATACATAATCTGATTGAATAACAAAACCACATTGCGTCATTACTTTTGTGTGTCAGTCAAACAGAATCAAAAAGCACAAACATATCTGGTATCAAGGAACTGAACAAGATGTAAAAGCTGACTATAAAAAATAAAGTATTGAATATACAGTCTTACCTGATCAACTAGCATTTTCTTCAGTGCAGCACTTTTGGTCCCCCCAATGACAATTCTGTCAAGTACCTTGTACCATCTACCAACAACTGGGCCCTAGAGAACACAAGTGATGTTTCATTGTTGTATATACAGAAGTTCATTAACATGTTAAGATAATTTTATTTAAAATTAACTAAATGCCAATTAAAGGGTTTACTGATTTTATGAGTTGAACAGGAGAAAGGTATATGGCATCCATTCTTTTATTTCCTTTACACAGTCCTCAGTCATATTTAATTATCATGCTAACTAAAGCAGAGGAAAGACAGCTGCTAATCCGTTCAGCTTGATCAATCATGGCCGGGATTTTCTGCTCACATGTACTCTAGACCAGACTAACTTTCATCAGAGTCTACTGCTTATCTGAACTCCAAGCCTGCATGTGCTGCCTGCCCACCAAAGACAATACTACTCACGTCGACTCCCACAGAAGACGCAGCTACTAATTACAAATTCCAATGCATCATACTATTACTTTACACTGTACTGGCGATCAGTCATTATGTCTGAATATTTTTGCCTCTGATATATTGTTAGTCATCTCTTCCTAAGGCTTCTTTCCCCAGCTCTAGTTTTTTTTGTCTCTGTTGCCAGTGGCTTGCTCACTAGTGGGTCAGACCCAAACTATGTAAAGCTGTAAACAATTAATTATTGGCACCCTTGCTAAAGATTAAGTGAATGAAATATGGCACCTTGCATATTAAACCAATTTTAAGTTGGCCTAAGTGTTTAGAAAGATTTAAGGAGATAATTTTCATAAAATTTGCATAATTTTCTGTTGCTCTGGGGTATAAAAATTAGGTGACACAGGACCTGAATCCCTTAGACATCCACAACCATGTGAAAGATTCAAAAGCACGCCACTTCAATAAGGGAAAAGTGTGTTCACTTGCACAAATCAGGGAATGGATACAAGAAATAAGCTGCTTGACTTATAATGCTCATTTCAACAGATATAGCTGAGAAATTCAAATTGGTCATGGACCAGCTTGGAAGAACACGCAAGGTTATATATGTTTTCATGATTTTAATACAACCATAGGGTAAACCTTGGAGGCAGAAATAATAAAAATAGCAATAGAGACTTACAACAAAAAAGAAGCCAATGCTCATCATCTTTGCGGTGCGTTTCACACTGTGACTGGCAAGGCCTCTTCGTTCAATCAGCTGCTGGGATAGAACATCTCCTACTCCTACTAGAGAACCTGGAGAAAAGGTGGAGGGGGGGAAATCAGTGGGGGCATATGAGAGAGAGTGAGAGAGAGAGTGTGAGAGTGTGTGTGTGTGTGTGTGTGAGAGAGAGCGAGAGAGAGAGACAGACAGAGAGAGACACAGAGAGACAGAGAGAGAGATATTGAGGGACAGTGCAAGTACATGAGTGAAAGAGAGGATGGCATCTGTTTGGCCACGTTTCCCAGCATGAGTGCCACTGCTAAGGTAAACATGCCAAAACTTGATCCAAGGAGAGCAGAGAGGAAAGACTCATTCAAATGAATACCGCCCCATTCACCTCCATAATCATCTAATGCCTGAATGAGAGACAGATGGTCTTTCACCAGTTCTTGGTCTAAAATTGGGGAAAATGTAGAACAACTTGGGGCAAAATAAACAGAGATAGGAAGTACTAATTATGACCCTCACGCTGAAAGTTTAGTCAGGAGAATACTCAGCAATATAGTGTTGATTATTAAGGAAAAACACAATTTCAGCTACAATATTGAAATAATATTCCAGCAAAACTTTAATGAAGGGCAGTATTTGTAAGGCTACATGATACCTATATTGTTTGACATAAACATATCAGGCACAGCATTATCACTGGGAGCACTACCTCAGGGTCACTCCTTGGTTCAGAATACTCAGTCAACACTGACACTGTGGTCAGAAACAGACCACTGACAAAGGGCGAGCGGATGACAGAAGAGATGTATATGAAAAAAAGAGATATAATGAGAGATACAATAGTATACAGAGATATACAGGTGTGTCTATTAAAGTGGACAGTATGTGTAATGTTAAGAACCCTAGCAATGCCAATGTTCCTGATACACTCATCATCTGGTCAGTTAATGACCATCATCTGGTCCCTGATGAATGGTGAGAGGTGAGGACAGCTGATTAATTGTGCAGCAAAAGATGATTACAGCACAATGATTATCTAAATGCCTGTTGCCAGTGTATGAAACTGCAAGGTATATGTAGCTAATAAAACGTTTTAGCATGAATTGTTACAATAATTCCATTTTGAAAATGCTCATCTAGACCTTTGTGAAGACCCATATCATACAGTACCATGCTTCAGTTTTTCCCATTTTGGGGGGAAACAGTAGAAAGCACAGCTGTGCTCTATGTTGGTCAGTTCAAGGAGTATTCTTAGTTTGTCATTATTTAATAAACTGAATCAGTGCTATTACACAATCAAATGTGCTCCAAATAATCGAAAAACAAAAACTGTGAGTAGCCAACACAGCTGTGACAGTTGTGTGAAGATTATAATGTGTAATTATATAATCCTTGCTGACTACTTGCTATGAACACTGTACAAGATGATAACTGTGGATGATCAAGGCTTGGTCATTTTGAGCATGCAGCCCACAACATAAAACCTTGTACAAAGTGTGAGCAAGTATAGGACAAATGGAAATTTTAGAAGTAATAATTATGAAAAATTATTATTAATTTTATTATAATTATATTATAATCTTATATTTAAAATATTTAAAATGTCTTAAAGAATCATTTACTTCCTTGTTTTTCCTGTTTTGTTTTGTAGAATAATAACAAATTTGTTATAATCTGATTGATGCCCTTCTTTCCTGGTCTGTTTTTGTAAGATAAACATTTATTAGTCCCACAAGCTGTAAATTTGCATTGCTACAGCAGAAAGTGGTCAGTATAGATGTAAGAGCAGCAAAACAATAGAATAAAGCTATATTACACATACAGAATAGTATACAAAATACACTATAAAAATAATACAAAATATAAATACACACACATACACATATATATATATATATATATATATATACACACATACATACACACATATACACACACATATATATATATATATACACACACATACACACACACACACACACACACACACACACATATACACACACACACATATATAC
>JBBPCX010107308.1:0-10167 GCA_037974365.1 Hydrocynus forskahlii
AGAACACAGGGACCAGAAACATGGACACACAGACCAAAACCCCAGACTAACACCACCACCAGACACCACCGTGACATCATGTGCATAACCTCTCTACTCATTTTTGAAATGTGCCTCTACAGTTTTGCTCATCATTTTTGTTTCACAAAACGTAAATGTCATGAGAAATGGTGCATCAGGGGTTCCTGACTGATCAGTACTGAAATCTGGTGACGCTCCTGGACAAACAGTTCTGCAGTATTAATGCATTCTAACACAGCTTCACTTTCAAACGGTCCAACACAGATCATTTTTGTAGCAATGCACCTCTCTCATTATGTAAAAAGTCATGAAATAACTTTTTGCGCCTTTTAATATGGCGTCTTTATGTTCTGCACCAAATTACAGATAGGAGGATCAATAAGAGCATTGATCAGTATCAGTATCAGTACAGTCCTAGTGATACTCATCATTAGAATTGATTCCAGGCTCAAATTTCATGATCCGACTTGATTCAGTCTGGTTAGCTGGACTACATTAAATTCTTTCATTAATATCGAAGAGGGTTCACAAAAACATGTCACTCTGCTGCGTTGAGTCACAAATCTTAAAGCATTCCTGCAAAAGTCAGAGCTGTTATCTTGGTTCCATTCTGTTCTTACACCACAGTGCTGGTTAACTGCCAATCAATATATTCAATCAGGAAAACAGATCTTATTGTGAACTACACAGATACACATCAGCACCACCCATCCCCTGCCCCGACCCCATCCTTTTCCTTTTTTGTTGGAAGTGCATACTCTTTTTTAAAGTGCTTTTTTGAAAGATAAAGTTATAACATATTTATGTCCCCTCACCTTTTGGTAATTTATTTCAGTTAAAACTCTGAGTTTATTAGTAACATCTGAAAACAGTCTAAAACAGGCTCCCTAGGCTCAAGTGAAAGTGAAAGTCTGCCCAAAAGGGATCTCAGTGTCTGTCTGAGTGACAGTACAAACATTCATTCATTAATTTTCTGTAACCCCTTAATCCTTACTAGGGTCGCGGGTACCCGAGCCTATCCCGGGGTCTATGGGCACGAGGCAGGGACTCACCCTGGGCGGGGCTTCAGCCCACCACAGGGGGCACACATACACACACACACACACACACACACACGCACATACACACATTCACACACCCCATTCATTCATTCACACCTATGGTCAGTTTAGAATCCTCAGTTCATCTGATGCGCATGTCTTTGGACTGTGGGAGAAACCCGGAGACCCCGGAGGAAACCCGCACCACCACAGGTAGAACATGCAAAATCCACACACACACAAGACCACAACCCTGATTAGGGGCAGCTGGTACCCTAGTGGTTAGGGTGTCCGCTCCGCAATCCGGAAGACATGGGTTTCCCAAGACTGCTAAGCACCATTGAGGTTCCCTTGAGCAAGACCCTGTCCCCACACACTGCTCCCCGGGTGCTGCGCTCCTGGCTGCCTGCTGCTTCATTTGGTGAATGGGTTAAATACAGAGGAAGAATTTTGTGCTGTCCACTATGTGCTGTGTGGGTTCACGTAGGACAGAATGGTCACTTTCACTTTCAAGCACCCAACCCTGGAGGTGTGAGGCAACAGCGCTACCCACTGGACAGTACAAACATATTATTAAAAATAATAAAACAGTAGACAACAGCACTGTAACAGTTACATATATAGCCAGACAATAATCATACAAAGTGAAATCAGACTCTATAACTCCGCCCACAGTCACTCACCCACACAATAATCTGTGCAACAACTTGCTGCTGCTCAGATGTGCAACTTCTTATTGGGTGCTAAATCATTATGTGCAGTAGTCTTACTATGTGCAATTTCTTATTGCATGCTAAATGATTATCTTTATTATTATGCGCAATGTCTTATTATTATTATTATTATCTGCAATAGTCTTACCATGTGCAATCTCACTACAGTCAATATTACTGATATTCTACTGATCTTTATTACATGCAATAACAGAGTCGGTACAGAGAACAACTCAAAACTATTTGTGCTAACTAGTAAATTTGTATTTATTTTATCTTTATTTATCTTACTTACCACAGCATTTTGTGTATATAGCATAGTGTATTTAGTACAGAGAATTTCTGCAGAGGTTTTATTTGACTGTATATTTTACGTCGTTCTTGTCTCCGTGTCTCTGTGTGTCTGAGCAGTCGAAACATTAGCAATTTCCTCAGGGATCAGTACAGTTTTCTGATGCTCATTCTTTTGGCCCAGGTCTGGAGCACATTTTACTGAACATTATTACGCCACATTATATCATAATCAGTTACGACTGCACAGATACACAGAGACACAGGGACAAGAACAATAGAAGTCAAAATAAATCCAATAAAAATGCAACAGAAAATACCCATATGAAATATACTATGCTACTTACCGTTGGGATAAATTACTTTAGATATAATATTTGCCTAATATATACAGTTTAAATGTATTCTACCATTCCAAAATTGGTGTAGTCGGAGTCGCCACTTTCAAACTGATGCATCAACGTATTTACACTCAAAATGTACAAAACACTGCTGCTCCACCCTCAACCTCAGTCTCCAGACTATTCTTCAGAACTCTCCGCTGAATCACACTCTCAGACCGCAGATCTTATCACACCAGATCCATTTAGCACAGATATGGCCGGCGGAAGTGGGCATAAAGCGGGAAATAACGCACACACACACACACACACACACACACACACACACACACAGCATTGTTCTTGACCTTTCCAGCACTGAAGGGTTTGTTCAACCTGACCTTAGCAGGCTCAAGTGAAAGAACACACACCCACACACAAACACACACACACACCTATACACACACACACACACACACACACACACACACACACACACTTCCTTCCAAACCAAACAATGAAATCCAACCCAGTCCTCAAACACAGCTGAATAGAAAAGTTACGTAAACCTGTTTCATTGTAAACGAAGGTTGTTTGAAAGATGTCAGAACTACGACACATTTTTCCTCAATTCAAATGTAGTCAAGACACGTCCAAGCTTCATTCCCTTAGTTTTTCACTGGACCTGTGAGGGGTGGAGTAGCTAAAAAGTATGTTGCAATACTAAAAACAGCAGCAGCTGCCTGGCTGAGATGTCCTGTTTCATTTCTGTCGGTGACAGAACACTGTAAGCAATAATATGAAAATGTGTAAAAGAAACGAATCAACCCCGATTACACTGAGACTGTTTGACACATTTTCATGACTAATCTCACTTTTGTTGCAAATGTATTTAATTTCAATAATATTAACAATAATAATAATAATACATAGTTTCTTTTGATTTACTGTTCTTATTATTATTGTTTTCTACATTTATTGCATTTCATTTTTAATGTATGATTATTATTCTTTCTTTTTTTTTTCAAGTTTATTCCCTCACAAGAGCGAAATCTATAACATGACACTATGTGTTAACATTTTTTTTTTGTGCTGCAGTGTAGATCTTTATATCATTTCAGGCAAAATATTTCCGTTTCCATCCACCAACTTTTATAAAGCATTAATATATTTTCTATTTAAAAAATCCTTTGAATGGAAGCTACAGTGTCAAACAGCGTCAGAACCCACACAAGCAGTTCAGAGATCTAAGCCAATTTAACATTCTGATGCAGTTTAATGTTGGTATACTGGTTAGCTACATTAGCATCATGGCTCTACTATAAAACCAAACACGTCGCTAAAAGGTCTAATTTAGTCACACATGCTAATGTTACTAACAATTAATTGAAGCTAATAGTCACCAGTTAGCATGCTATCATTTAAGTAATGCTAATTGGTGACTATTGGCTTTCATTAATTGTTAGCAACATTAGCATTACTGACTGAACTTTCTCCTTAATGACTGTAAATGATGTTTAGGGCTCGTCCGAGGTGCTAATAAGCGGCATCGCTCTGGTATGTGTGTATCAGAGTGGAAATTTAGATTAGTGTCTGGCTATATGGTGTGGGAAACACACTCTCACACAAACACAGACACACAGACACACACACACACACACACATACTCATTTACTCCCTGGAACAGATGTCTTGAGAAATGGCCCTTCAAAGTATTTCAATCATGCAAATAAGGTTCTCCAAATCTAATCAAAGCAAGTCTGATCAGCTGAAGGCCACTGAAGAGGATAAAAAGGAGAGGATGACTGGAGGATGTGTCACATATCCCCCTGTGTGTCCTCCACTGGGAGAATGACATTGAGAAACAGAGAGCATGTGTGGACGAGTTTGTGTGTGTGTGTGTGTGTGTGTGTGCGTGAGAGGGAGAGTGTGTAATGGCTAATTTCATTAGAGCAGGCAACTGCTGTGCTCTTCTCATTGGGGGGGGAGCAGTGTGCTGTGTTACACACCTACCTGCAAAGTAATTGTCAGAAAAGTGTGAAAGCGCATGCCCGAGGCTTACTGAAAGCAATGCGGACCGGACGACAGAAAGGGTTTACCAACCAAAATTGCCCTCGGTGCCCGCTGAAGCGGATCGACACCTGATTCCCCCGTCCCGGTTCCCCTCCAGTGACCATGGCCAGATACTGGCTGCCGCCTCTAGGTGCTTGGAAAGGAATATTAAAGGTACCTGATGTAGGACTACAAAAGCAATCCCACTTTTGCTCCACCATTCTTAAAACTAACGGTGCCAGAAAGGGCTCTTTGGAGAACTATATTAACCCATTCTGGTTCCTCCAAGAACCTTGAAATGGACCATTTTTTATTAATTGTTTTTAAAAATCTGAAGAACCTTAAACATATTCATTAATTAATTTAAATACTCAGCTGGTGGCCTAGTGGTTAGGGTGTTCGCCCCGCGATCAGGAAGTTGTGGGTTCAATTCCCAAGACTGCTAAGCACCTCTGTGGTACTAATTGTGGCTGCCTGCTAATTTACTTGGTGAATGGGTTAAATGTGGAGGACGATTTTCATGCTGTTCACATTGTGTGCTGTGGTGTGTCCACGTATGACAGAATGGTCGCTTTAAGCAAGCCAAGAACTATTTAGGAACCTAGTTTTTAGGAACGCTAGCCAGGCAAACTCTACCCACCTTTCCAAATCTCAGAATCCCAGAATGCACCACATTAATTACCTGCAATCTACATGACTGAGCACCACAGACAAGGCTCAAAAATGACATTTCTAGGGATCCTGGACAAAGGGCACATATTCAAGAAATCCTATAGATTTTAAACCCATGAGGAGCAATTTTGATGGAGATCATAATTCTTGTTGGGGTGCAGGATGGTCGCAGATCCAAACAGATGGCCTGCTTGAAATCGTGTGTGGACGCAGCCTTAGAAGCTTCTGAACAACTTGCTAATGTGGTCGATCCCACAACTATTCTTGACCTTGGTCTTCGATCAGATCATTGGTCTTCAGCCAAGGAACTCTACTAGTCTACCCTCTGTTTCATAGATCTTCGTAGAAAAGGGGACCTTTTGCCGTGAATATTGTTGCTCTGATTGTTCTTGCCATGTTCCCCAATAGTCTCCTCATGCACTTTTACTTGCTGTTACTTATCGCTGTTATTACTACTCACCAAATTATTTTGTGCCAGAGAATGAAGATGCATCTGCAACGCCTGAGAAAATCACATCTCTTAACAAGTTAAAGGGGCACAAGGAATGATTTGTTGCAGGTGAGGACTATAATTGTGTTGTGTGCGCTCAGCCTCAGGGGTTGGTAATAATGCAAACTAAAACTTTTCACTGTTACAAATCCCACACACACCCTAATGATACACAAGGACCTCCAGAAGTCGTTACGAAGCTTGTTGCAGGAACGTAATTGGACTCAGTGCCTGTTTAAGTGTTTCAACAAATGATGTTGTTGCTAACTGTGGTCAAGAGGAACAGCAGTGCACACTGACCTATCCTTTGCCTGGAATCTACATGCAGCATTTCCCACAAATCTGAAGAAATTCAACCAAATCAGGCCTGTTAATCCCATTGCCATTTCTTTGATTTACAGACAGATTTTCCCACTTGCATACTTGCAGAAGTTGGTGGCCTTCATTCAAAAGCATTTTGGACACCGAGGCATGTGCTAACTCTCACTCCAATATTCAGTGTCAATGGCACCAGCTGAACAACTTCACATACAAAAAAAGTATTTGGCTGAATAACACTCCTGCTGGAAGTACAGCACACCCGGGGGAGTTTACAATTTGCAACAATTGGGTTTACTTTCACAGCGTGGATGGTCTTGTCGCAATGAATCTTCCTGTTGTCAACAGGGTTTCAAGTAAAGGAGGGGGCCACTCAAAGAGGCTATCAGAGCACAAGCCTGAAAGTGGGCTCAGTAATTGGCATCACACTGCATCTTTTAGATCATGATGCAACGGTTTCTTTAAAAGTGTGTTGTGCCTCAGGTACTTGTACCACTGCAACACACTGTCATGCCACTACCATTTTGATGTCACTGCTGTGTTAATAATGGTCCACTCACCAAACATTATCTTGTCGGTGAAAGTCCTATGGTGGTCTCTTTCAACTGATTGACAACGGGGCTGGGAGTTTGTGCAGCAATAGACACCCAAACCTGGTCCTGAAGATCTACCTCCCAGAAGAGTCCAGATCCAGCATATCTGGTTAATATTCAGAAGCCCCTGAAGGTCTTCATCGGGTGTCTTCAATTACGGTTTGACCTAACCTCTGCAGTTCGGCTCAAACCCTAATTGAAGACACCTGATGAAGACCTTCAGGGGTTTCTGAATGTTAACGAGATATGTTGGATCTGGACTCTTTAGGGAGGTAGATCTCCAGGATCAGGTGGTAAATGTTCAGTAGTACATCTTCCCAAAGTGGTACAAGGTAGGAGTTTCTAACGGGAAACTCAGCGTAATCCTGGTCTTTAGGACAAGAAACAGATCCTAAAACATCATCTCTTCTACGGTCCAACAAACAGAGCCAAGGCAACTTGCTGTCCCAACACATCACAGACCTTGAAGTCAACTTAAAAACAGCCAACATCCCAGTCGACAAGAAACAAAAGCAGTCACAAGTCGCAAAAAAACACATACTGCACATTCTTTGGCAACCACATGAAACATTAAATGGGGCTCCATTTCAGGTCCATGCTGATCATGTTTTTTTCCTCCCAGATTGTGAAACAGACCACAAAAACACAAGACAGACGGAGACAGAGAGAGACAGGCAGAGCGAGAACCCTGTTAGTATTTGGAGAGCAGCAGCTGGATGCACTTGACCCAGTGAAGGAATGGCTGAACCTTCGGCTCCAAGCCTTTGATCAGAGACGAGCGATGTCTCGCACGGCTGACTGGAATGAGCCTCTCATGTATTGCGCCAGCGGAGTTAGGGAATTAAGCGATTCTTAGCAAGGACCCTTGTCTCAGTCCTCCCTTCCCTTTGCTCAGCCAGGGCTCTGAAAGCTCTCTGACTGCACAGCAGGGGACCCGAAGATATCAAGACAAAATGATGAAGAAGGACAGGGAGAATCAAATACTGAGTGAGAAAGAGAGACATAAAAGTTACTTTGAGCGTGAGAACAAGAGTGAGAATGAGGAACGAGAGAGGGAGAGAGAGAGCGAGCAGACAGAAAACAGATTTTTTAAAGAGAGACTGAGAGCAAGCACCACTGTGGAGGCCGAGTCTATAGATCACGCTCTCTCTTAACGTTTTCCGCTAATTCACCACAGTGACGTAGTGCTAGCATCCTGAACTGGAACTCAACTCTGACCTAAGTCACATTCTTCATGGTTTGTATCTAGGCCTGATCTTAGTGATGGTTAACCACGTTACCATGGTAACAGTCCCTACTGATGTTAAGTCGTTTAGAGGCTGCTTTATTGATTCATTTGATGCATAGCAAGACACTAGGAGTTCTTTTAAACATGAAGGGTGATGTAACATCCTAAATTAATCCCACATTTTTTTGGCTTGGCATAGATGGGATTGCTACAGAAACATGGTTGTTGGGCGGGGCAGCGTGTGTGGCGGCAGCAGGCAGCCATCATGCCTGTACAGCATTACAGGGTACATTTTAGAGCCCAGATATCAGACGAAATGGCTCTGGGTCATGAGAAATACAGGCTTGGACCAAAACTGCATCAAGGCAAGTCTAAGACAACATGGCCTGATGTGGAAAAATTAATAGGACCATTACTGTGTTTGTCTGTTTCAGAGTTCAGGTGCAGTTAGAAAATTACTGGAATAAATGCTGTAAGTGCTTTATGGACATAAAAAGTTGCACTTGACTATGACTTGACCCGGATGTGACTTCAGCACTGATGCCAAGAGGCAACACACTTTCCTTTGTGAGCAGAGTGGAGTTTAATGGGCTTAATGCATAATATGAGCCAGATTACAAACCCAGGAAACCATTAACAGTCCAACGACCATCCACTGGCTTTGGGTCACTCACCTACAGTTTTCTTTTAAAGCATATTTAATCAGATTAGCATGTGCAAGCAAACACACAAACAACTCAAAAAACTCAAAAAACAACAGTGAATTTAAAATATATCCAAACATCCTGGTGCCAGAACTGCACAGATCTGTTATGCATGTGGAGCCTTTCTGACTTTTTGAATAAACTTGCCTGGTCTTGATTCCAGCTGTCATGCTAAAAGGCCTGGATCCAATGCACATTCACGTCTGAGTAGAGTTGAATAGGTTTAATGTTTAATCAAAGACAGACTGTTAAAGCTTTATAACCCTCTGCCCCTCTTTAGACTGTAGGTCACAAACGGGACGCTTCTTGTCCGAGCCCGTGTTTTAATTTTGGTGTATTGTGCGTGAATTCAGATTTTTGATCGGTAGCTCAGGAGCCGAGTACTGATCATATAAATACTCGGTTATTTTGGTCGAGTCGCCTCCGTAATGTATGGGAGTGGGGCAAGTCACCTTGACAGTGAATATGTCTGTGGTGTCTGCAAACTGACAAAATATGGTGCAACAAATCAGTGTTATGGAGAAAGTCACATTGAGAAAAATGGCTTTAAACCATTTGCATAGGTATTTTGTGATGGCACAGTTCTGTACTTGAGTAGAAGTACAGATACTATTTGAAATTTACAGTCAACTTAGTGAAAATGACTATGAAACGTAGGCACCTCTGATGCCTCACACCTGGAAACTAAAGCCAAAAGCACTTCAGACTGTTCTGGTACGGCTCTCTGGGCTGTGCTCTGCCACACACACCCAGCAGAGGATCCTCAAGCTGGGCTGATGCTCCTGAGGACCAGCCTCCCCCGGGGCTCCTACTCTGCACATCTCTTTAGCTCCGCTGTCAATTAATGCTGGCACTATCTGAGCCTGGCAGAGCAACCGTGTGTGTGTGTGTGTGTGTGTGTGTGTGTGTGTGTTCATGTCTAAGAGCAAGTACAGGCCTGGGGGAGGTGCAGGCAGTGTTTCTGCCTCAAGTATGTCTGTCAGGTGCTGATAACACACACAAGCACCTTAAGTTCTACACCGACGGACAACAATGACAGACTGCATATTCACAACTCGGCTTTATTGAACTGCATCCCCTCAGAGAGAGAGAGGGAGAGAGAGAGAGAGAAAGAGAGAGAGACAGAGAGTGTGTGTGAGAGAGAGAGAGAGATGAATGTGGAGGAGGATGATTGGCAAAGGGAAAAAAAGAGAGAGAGGGAGACAGTGAGGGAGATAGAGAGAGAAAGAGAGAGAGAGAGAGAGAGAAAGAGAGAGAGATGAGTGCGAAGGAGGATGACTGGCAAAGGGGAAAAGAGAGAGAGGGAATGGAGAGGGAGTAATGAAACTAGTGAGGGAGTGAGAAAGAAAAAAGAGAAAGGGAGAAAGAGAGGAGAACAAGAACATAGTGGGAGACAGACTAAAGAGGGGGAAAGAGAGATTAAGAGGAGAGAGAGAGAGAGAGAAATACAAAAAGAGAGAATGCAGAGGGACTAATGAAACCAGGGAGAGAGGGAGAAAGAGAAAAGAAGAAAAATGGGGAGAGAGGGGGTGAAAAAGAATAAAGATGGAGAGAAGAGGAAACACTGAGATAAAGAGAGAGAGATTAAGAGAAAAAAGAGAAAGAGAAAATAGAAGGAGAGAGAGATGGAAAAAGAGACAGAATAAAGATGGAGTCATGAAACCAGAGGGGGAGTGAGAAGAGAAAAAAAGAAAAAGAGGGAGAGAGAGAGAGAGAGAAATACAA
>JBBPCX010107308.1:10177-21882 GCA_037974365.1 Hydrocynus forskahlii
GAGGAGAGGGGGGGAAGAATAAGAAAAGAGAGAGAGACTTAAGAGGGAGAGATCAGGAGATAAAGAAATACAATACAGAGTAAGTACTGAAACAAGGGAGTGAAAAAGAAAAAAGGGAGAGAAAAACAGAAAGATAGATATATATATACAGAGAGAGAGAACAGAAAGAAAGAGGAAATAGAGAGAGGAGAAGAGACAGACAAGGAAAAGAGAATGAGAGATAGAGAAAGAGAGAGAGAGAGAGAGAGAGAGAGAGAGAGAGAGACTGACAAATTAAACTAGGGAGGCAGTGAGAAAGAAAAAAGAAAAAGGGGAGAGAGAAGAAAGAATAAGGAGAGAAGAGGATAAAAGAGAGAGAGGGAGAAAGAGAGATGGTGGGAAGCAATAGCGGTGCAGTGGTAGAATCAAACTCATCAGGAGCAAAGCAACACTAAGAGAAATGAGGCTATTACGAGAGAGATGGGCAAGATAGTGAGAGAGAGAGAGAGAGAGAGAGAGAGAGAGAGAGAAAGAACATAATAGAGAGGGAGAGAGAGAGAGAGACAGAACATCAGTGAGAGAGAGAGTAAGATAGATAGAGAGAGAATGAGAGAGAGAGGGAATTAGAAAAGGGGAAGGCATAATGAAGAATGAGATAATGAGGGAAGGCGAGATGAAAGTCTTTCGGAACGATAATGCAAGAAATTCCCTCTTTTTTCCAGTGTTCCGGAGCGAGGGGACGCGGTCTCGTAATCAGAGCCGGAGAGAGGTGGCGGGTGTGTCGTCGTCAGGCTGAAATACCAAAGAGGAGAAATAAGAGGGAAAAAAACAGACGCTCACATGAGGCAACGTACAGTAACCAGCCTTCCGCCGAGCAAAAATAGCGGCACCCCTCACTGAACAAGGAGGGAAAGTTTATGAAGATAAAGGGAGAAAAACGTACACTCAGGGCCAGCTTCCTGGACAGGACCAATCTCCTCCACAGCCTGGAGGGACATTTAATATTTAAATTCTGTTTCAATATTGCATATTATATAAATATATACTTTATACTGTTATACATCTCAGTAATATCTTCAGTTTTGCAGCTGTAACAATGATGTGTCAGTTCAAAATATTTCTACATATAGCCCTGTGCTACTACACACATCAGATAAGAAATAAGATAAACCTTTATTAGTCCCACAGGTGAGAAATTTGCATTGTCACGGCAGAAAGTGAACAATACAAAGGTAAAAGCAGCACAAATGAAAAAACAATAAAATAAAAACTCTAACGAACAGTACAGTATAAAAAGCACACTATACAAACAACCGTATTGAACGCGTATTGAAAAATCTATATGTACAAAAAAGAAATGGCCAAAACTAAATTTGCATGGTGTCAAATTTACAAGGAATTACATAAAAACTACAGAAAATAAAAATAGGAAAAAAAAGCTCAACAATGATCAGAGCTGCCGTAACAGGCTGCCACTCTTTTGGGGGTGCCAGAACCGTGTATACTGCACTGTGCAAAAGTCTTGAGCCTGCCCTCACTTGTATCTTTTACTTTGAATCACCTTGCTGGTTCAAAAGTACTCTTTTCTGCCTCTCAAACGGTCTCATCTTTGGGCAGATTCAATTAAAGAAATGGGAACAAATGTTTTACTGTGAGAGGCTGCAAAGTGACTAATGATACAAAGAACCTAGATAAAGGAGTTCCAACCACTCAGCGTTCAGCACCAGCAGTATACTGATCACCGCCTGATCATCTGGAATCATGACAAACAAAAACATTCCTCTGAAACTAGTCAGGTTCAAGGAATTGACTGGAAATGAAAGTCTTTGAAAGTCCTTTAGGAAGCCTGGAGAACTGTTCCTCAAGACCACATTAAAAATACAAGAAAGTCTGGCTCTCCGTAAGCAAAATATGAAGAAATGAGGAATCTAGTGCAGCTGGACACAGCACAGATGTGGCCAATGGTTCTCCAGGTGCTTCTGGCAAACCTCACAGGAGCCTGAATTCGAAGTACAGCTGGAGGCAACTGGCACCACTTTAAATTACCCCAGTGAAACACTTAAACAGGAAAACACTCCCTTAGAAAGCCATTCATTTTTCAAGATCCTTGCGATATAAATGCCTAGAATCACCTCTTTTTATATTTCGTCCTATTATTTCTGACTTGAAGCTCTTTGACATTCAGCGGAAAAGGAAGATTCCATCCTTTTGATATTTTGATCTGTTGGTACGGTTTTGGCTGAAATGAGTTTTACATGAAATCCAGCAAATAAACAGTAATTGTGCATTGAAATGTGCAGAAGTGCATCGCAACCTTCACTCCAGCTCCTCTCCAGGTATTGGATGCAGCTCCATCACTCTAGAAATTTCCACACCCCAGTGCTGGAGGGGACTTTAGACTGGAGGGGTGCTGGAGGGGGCTTTAGACTGGAGGGGTGCTGGAGGGGGCTTTAGACTGGAGGGGTGCTGGAGGGGGCTTTAGACCCCTCTAGCTGACATTTGGCATCAGGTATAAAGACCTCAGGCTCGTCCCGTTCTATCGGCAGCGTGCTTCTATGGAGATTAAAGAGGCGGAGCTGCTGGCAGCGGCGGAATCGCTGGAGCAGCTGGGCTGAATGAAGTTGAGTATTAACTCCACTAAGTGAGCCATGACTTACTTCAAAGCAGACGAAGGTACGGGAAGGCCATGTGCACGAGAGTCAGAGTGGAAAAACGGATGGATGGATGAATGGAGCAGGGGAGGGGGAGATGTTCTCTAAATCAAATTGGGTGAATGATGGCGGTGCTCGGAGCACACGCCCATCAGTCTCTCTGAAGCTGAAAAATAGACTGATATACAGCACAAGGGCAGGAGAGCAGCTGCTGGAGGATCATCCTTCTGCCCAGAGCTGTCTCTCCACTTCACCCCAGGTTGAAACCCAGCCTGCTCTCTCACAGAACTATGTTTCAGTCGCTTAGTCTTATTTGAAACGTTTATTACATTTTTTTCCTGTTATCCTTCTGTGTTTAATATTTTCTGATGTATCTGACGCGCACAAACAGTACCAAGCAAACGGCACGCCTCAGTCATCACACGCTCATTTCAAAGGTCATCAACATTTTATATGTCCTGCATTTTTCTTATTCTTTTGTCTCTTATAATGTTTGTGTTTTTAAAACAATAATTGTACAACCTCTCTATATCCATTAGATTTTCTATTTTTGTTAATATCTCTGTTAAAATCTCTGTTTTTCTCAGCTTAATTTGAATGCACCAGCTGCCATTTCAGCAAAGGTCTTGATCCACCCCTCATTTCTTCATATTTTGTTTCCAGACTGTCGTCTGTTTTTTTAATATAGTCTTGAGGAACAGTTCTCCAGGCTTCCTGAAGGACTTTCAAAGATTCTCATTTTCAGTCCCTGAACCTGACCAGTTTTAGAGGAATGTTTTTGTTTGCTACACCACACAGTGACCTACGTATGAATCTTTCAAGCAACAAAGCACTTCTAACATATGTCCTGAACTAGTGAAGAAACAGGAGCAGATGATTCCAGATGATCAGGCGGTGATCAGTATACTAGTGGTGCTGAATGCTGAGTGGTTGGAACTCCTTTATCTAGGCTCCTTGTATCTCGGAGCAAAACATTTCTTTCATTTAATCTTCTCAGTATGCAATCTGGCAGGCATCAAATAGTATTTTTTGCACCAACGAGGTGATTCAAAGCAAAATATAAAGACATAAGGGGTGGCTCAAGACTTTGCAGTTCTCTTTAATAAATATATGAGAGAGATAGAGATTTTGTTCATGTATTAATGGAGAGACCTCCAGTGCACCTGTTGTCCCCTCATTACCCTCCTGTATTATTAGCCCATCTAAATTGGTCCCTTATGTCTGCGTCCCTGTCCACACTCTGAAATTAACCTGAAATTAACCTCCAGTCCAGAACAAGCAATGTCTCAGAGAAACATGTACGCATGAGAGGGGGCCTCTTTGTGTGTATGAACAAAGACAGAGGATTCAGATGCACCCGTTTTAGTTATTTCCTGTGCGAACATCCACCTCAAATCCACACACATAACATCTTTACATTTTGTACTCATAAATCCGAATTCATATTCATAAACAAAGTCAAAGTGACAGGCTTTGTGCAGCATTGTGGTTCAAGTTTGGCCCATTCCTCTTCAAAATGTCTTTGTCTCCCTATGATTACACAAATGCCTCTGACGGAATTTCCCTCATAAATTTGGAGGATTCAAGTCAGGAGATTGGCGGGGCCGTGCAAATGCCATCACCTTTTCAGAAAACCAGTCTTGAGTTATCGACGGGATCACCATCTTGTTGAAACGTCCATCACTGTTAGATTGCTGTATTGTCTAATTATTGTATTGTCTCTGCTGGAACTTGTACTCTGTTGAATTTTGCTCTGTGTTGCACTGTGGCCCGTGGAGAAACGTCTCATCGCAGTACGTACGTGTTCACAGCTGCCGATGACAAAGTAACTTGGAACCTTTTCCCTTTTCTAGGCCAATGAGATTCAATTCTCTTCTAATACCTCCCAATTCATGGCTCCATTTGTGTTTCTGTCAATGGCATTCCCATATCATGACACTCCCACCTTCGTACTTCCTCGTGTTTTTGGGCGGGTCAGGCTTTTTTCCTGAGCCACACCTGTCCAACCCCCCTCCTCCCGCTGACCCCCAAAATATTTGGTTCGATTCAAATATTTATTAATCACTGACTCAAACCCGACCAGCCATATTTCTTTAAGGTATTGATACCTTATTTGGAATGCTGCTTTGTCACTTTTTGTCCTTCCCCTTCCACACCCACAATAGGCTGACCCGAACCCACCTGAGCCCTCGGCACGGCTTGTGCATCACTCCTTGCACATACTGCACTGTTCCAAAAGAGATTTGCCTGAATGCTTGCGTGCAAAATTTAGATGTGCCTGTTTTTAGCAGTGGGGTTGTGAGTGGTGTGTAGGAATGTACTCCAGTAAATCAGGCCTAGTGATGTCCCTGGCGTGTGTGCTTGCGTGTTTGTGCACACGCTCACGCGAATGTGCTGGTGTTTACTGCAGTACTTCAGTACCGAGTTTACTTGACAAACTGTCCCACCTCCAGAGCGAACAGCCTCCCTCAGCACAATAATCTGTGGAGGTGATTTGAGAGAGATATCGCCTCCACGTAATGCCCAGCAGGCTTTAACTATCTTATCCCTGCTGCAGTGTCTTTGGCAAGGCTCTGTGCTGTATGTGCTCAGACTTCTACCAGGCTTACAGATTCATATTTATTACACATTTATTTCCAGAAGTACCGGTCACATTCAATATTTTTGGATTTTCCCAATCTGTCATATATTAGCATAATATCATTCACAATTCTCTGTAGAGGACAAGAGCCTATATTCACTATTTTCAACAAAAAATGAGCAGGATGCTCAAATGTGCATATATGTATATATATATATATACACTACCGGTCAAAGGTTTTAGAACACCACAAAGTTTCAAGCTTTTTTAACTTGAAATTCAAACAGTTCAAGTGCAGTGAATGACATGAAATGGTACAAAGGACAGTGCTGAACTGCGAGAGGTTTAAAAAAGGTAAGGTTACCCAGAAGTGGGAAATAATTCTGTAGCTCCATGCAGGACCTCTGGTATGTGCCTTGCTGGTCGGTTCATCCTACAGTAAGATAGTGACCCAAAACATAAGTCCAACCTCTGCCAGAACTACCTCAGAAAACAGAACAAGATGGTGAGCTGGAAAACATGGAGTGGCCAGAAGTCTTCAGACTTAAACCCCACTGAGCTGCTTTAGGATGAACTGGACAGAAGAGTGAAAGCTAATCATGCAACCAGTTACACCATTTGACATTTACATTTATAATCAATTTCGACAAGCATTATTATCACCTATGTTATCACATTTTTGCCACCATCCCTCCAAATATTCCCTAAATTTGATTTAAACCAGAATCTACAGACTCAAAATTCTCAAAAATATGGATGCAGGTCATTTATAAGTTTATGTTCACATTTGAACCCTTTAAATTTAGCTTATCCGTATGGACACAAAACAATAGGGTCACCCCTCCGACCCACACACAAACACTCACATACACATCTGTAAGGCACGTACACATCTGCGCGCAGAGTAATTAATAGGGTCGATTTGACTCACATTGAAAAGAAATGGCACGTGACAACGTTACATTCGATTACACTGGTGTTGCATCAGTAGAAATGGGCACATTGTCGAATGGTCAGGCCTTGGAATGTGGGGGGAAACGAGGGAAAAAACTGCCGCAGAAATGCACCATCAGCACCTGCTGACTCCACAGATCCTAAAACAAGTCACGCAGCACACCTGAGAAAAACGACCATCCCCGGGGGGAGAGCGGGCGAAAGGAAAACAGGGAGAGAGGAAGATAAAGGAGACTGGCGGGAGTGGGAGGCGGATGGAGGGAGTGAGTGAAGGAGTTAAGGAGTTGGCAGAGAGACGTGCTTATCCTCCACAGGTCTGGCCTTGGGCCTCGATTAAAAATGCAGCGAGACGGACGAGCCCTCTCTCTAACCTCGCTGCCTATTTTTACGCACCTCCGCGGCTCGGGCCAAACACACCAGCGGGTTTCAGGCTGGAGGAACACATTTCCTAATGATGCCTACATCTCCTCCCTCTGCTGCTGAATATCATCTTTGATTCCTAACATAGCTGAAGGCAGTGGAGTAGCAGGGTCTGTATATACTGAGTTTACTGGATATACTGGGTATACTGGGTACATGGGTATCAGAGATGACATTTCCTCCACCTGCTTCTGAATTTCATCTCTGGTTCCTTACAAGGCTGAAGGTAGTGGAGCAGAAGTGTCTAGATACACTGGGTATACTGAGTATACTGGTACCAGAGATGACATTTCCTCCACCTGCTTAGTACGAATACATTTTTCACCCAGAAAAGTTCAGCTAAGGCCTCAAATCAGCTAACTGAGCTGACTAGCAGCTTGCTAGCTAACTAACAGCACTAAAGCAAGTGTTTGTGGGCTGATTATTTATTATAAGCCACAACAAACAGTGACATGTCTTTTTTTCTTAACTGACCTGGGCTGTAGTGACTTAAAAACTGTTCATCTCTTTAGCTACCACTGGCCTGATTTTCAGCTGTAGCCCGCGGAGTGAGCTGACGTCATAAAGTCTCTCTCCCCTCTACACTGTAAAGGCGACTCACCCCTCCACTCTCTCTCCTCATACACTATGGTGGCGACCCGACCACAAAAATCGATGGAGGGGTTTGTCTAAGGAATGTGTCAAGAGTTCGAATTTCACCAACAACTCAAATGGCCTCGGTGGAGAAGCGTCCCCAAAATTCACCTATAAAGAGAATAATAATAATAAAGCCTAATATAAACGATAGTGTGACTGCATTCACAATAAATACACAACATGTTATGCTCAAAAAGTTATACCGAGGCCCAAAAGGGTACAAAAAAGCTGTACTACAATGATAGTACATGAAAACAAAGCACAGCTTTAAATGATAGGTAATCTCTTCCTGATCCTCAAAAGCAATATCATTTCCTGGTGGCGCGCAGAGCTGATCGTGGTCTTTGATTAGAAAATATCATCTGCCTTTTACAGCATCACGCAGACGAGGAACTCAAGGCTCAGATACGCAAGCAGCCCGTGGGAGGAGGGCGACCCTGGACGTGGAGCACACTCTCACCACGAGCACCAGCGCAAGCAGGGGGTTCAGGAGCGGTATCAGGTTCGCTCTCGCTTCGAATTATCGCCATGGATGTGGAAAAACAAGAACGGTTTAACGTAATTAGGTCAGGGCGACTCCACAACCATAGAGGCAACACTGCTAGGAATAGGTCACTGGCTTTTTGTCCAGAGTGTTGAATTACCAAGCCTGGACAACACCAGGCTCTGTGCAGACGGCTGTGTGTGTGTGTGTGTGTGCGTGATGTGTGTGGTGTGTGTGTGTGTGTGTGTGAATAGAGTGTTATTTTGGCTCAATTCACAGACATAGGCTGGGTCAGTAGTAGAATATGAACATGGTGGTCAACATTCAAGCAGATGTGGTTTCTTTCACACTATTTAAAGAAACTGAATCTACCTAAAGAAATAAATAAAAAAAACATTTTAAAAGCCTTTAAAGTAATGGACAATAGTACAAACCAAATGCAGGCATGACATTTACAGCCAGGCTTCAGACATACATCTCTTTTTACAGACAGGAGTATGTCATTCAGTGCCATGAACCGCATAAGCACGTCTATTTGAAATGATATAATGGGGAATTGGGCTGAGCAGAAATTTCATGTCTGCACAATTAAACCAGTAAGGTTTAGAGGAGGCAGAATTGTTCACAGTGGGGGGAGAATGGAACCAGACATCTGAGGAGTTTAATGCCTTTACAAGTGTCCTCTCAGAAGGCTAGTTTGGGAACTATAGAAACTCCTGTAACCTGGATACAAACTCTTTCTGTGTTCTTCACACTTGCCCAGTAAAACCGATACTAATTTTGAAATGGTTATGAGGACGGTTACGGTTACGGTTATGAATTTGGGCCAAACATCCCAGAATCCAGTGGTGAACCACGACTGTGAAATCTTTAGTTTGGACCATAAATATCAAAGCAAAAACAAGATAATGGCACTGGACATACAGCACTGTGCAAAAGTCTATGCAAAATTTTAAGTCATTTTTTCTCAGCATGCGATAAAGTGTCTTTCAGCCAGTAAAGTAAACATTAGAATAAATGCAAACAAAAAAGAAAGCAGTAAAAAAGTATCAAGATCTGTTTTAATGAAGTGCTGACTGAGTCAAACCAGGTTTCTGATGGAAATAATAATCAACATAAAATCACTGTTTACTGTAGAATGTTATTTGTATTTGTTCTTTTTAGATTTATTTAGTATATTTTGTGATATGACGAAAACATTCCCTGCTCATCTAAACAGTTCTTAAACATTATTTTCGCAAGTGCATAGGACTTTTGCACAGTACTGTATTTTGTCCACTCTAGATTAAACACAGCCGTCTAAATGGCCTGTGAAAGATTTCCTATGTTTTACTTAAAGCTTGTTCAGTAGATTGTCCTGGCACAGAGCCGATGCTGTTTATGGGCTGTAGGTTCACTGGTGGGTTGGGATGGTCTATAAAATGGCCAGATTTGAGCAGTTAACGGTTCCAGTGCAAAACAGACTCCAATCTCGTCTTGGCTGATTTGGGGTAAAAAAGGGAAAAGCCGCCCGAATTTGACATTTGACTGAAATATCGCATGTTCTTTTGATCTAACAGTCGCACTACCTTTGCTAACCCTGGCGTCTACAGTTTGTCCTGTTACAGAAATACATCAAAGGACTGTAATGACATTGTACGTCTCGGCTCTGTGACCCAGAAACACTCCGTCACTGTGGGAAGGTTCTGGCACCCTGTTTGGGAAGGGCTTTAGAGCCACCCCACACAGCGCCAATGACTCTCAGACACTGCGAGTGTAAGAAAAAAGGATTAAAGAAAAAAAAAACCAACAGAGTCAATGGCAAATTAATTGCAGAAGCGATTAGGGATGAAAGAGAAACGCTCTGTTGACGGAGGGGTCGGTTCAACCTGAGAGGTGTGAAGCTGAGCTCGGCAGAACGAGAGATCCTGAGCCGTTATTAAAATGACACATTCTCACATTCTCATTAGAGGGACAGTGAGAGAGAGAGAGAGAGAGAGAGAGAGAGAGAGAGAGAGAGAGAGAGGGAGAAGGAGAGGAAGGGGGGGCTTTAGTCGATGGCAGACAACACTAAATAAAATAACTGTCTCCGTTTCTGATAAATCATTAGTGTTGAAGGCTTATAAAGCACAGCAATGCTAAACAATTCCATCTGAAAACGCTCAATACTCAAGGCAGACCACTCCAAACGTTCAAAATGTTGGTTTTAAATAAAACCAACAGAGCAAAGCCTAATGAAAACAACTTTAATTTACCGATAGAAAGCCCTTAGCCAGCCAGCTGACGCTGAGGCTGCGCCCGTTTCACCAATACTGCATGGATGATGAAGTTCATTAAGCTCATTCCAACACCACTCCTGCTGTCTGAGCTAATCTCAAAGATAGTAGAGTACAAAGTGGCACCACACAGCTGTTCTGAACATCGAAACCAAGTGGTTTCATTCACTTATTTGGTATCAGGGTCATAAACAGAGGTCTTCCTTCCATAAACAACTTTCAAGGGCCGCTCCCAGCAATTTGCTGTAAGTTGGCGCCTGCTGAAGAGGTAAGAATAAAAATAGTACGAACACCAGTCCAGGTCAGCCTTCGGTCGCAAGTCCTGCTATACAGCAAGCAGTCTGGACATCAACTACGAGTCCCTTCGATTTACTTTTGGTTTTCTGCCAGTTTAGATGTGCCAGGCCTCTAATGGACCACATAACAGATGCCTGAAAGGGTAAAAAGGAATCCTATTCGTAAGGAGTGGACAAAATGTCTGTGAAATTACTGCCCATAAAGCGATGTTGAGAGTCTTAATATGATTACTGCAGAATGCTAAGTACCAGCGTCTGCCAGCTGACCTTGCATAATGTTCAAGCGGCCCAGTTTATTACGCAGCAGGGCAGGCATGCAGTCTTCAAAATGATAACAAAGCCAATAATAGTGATCTTCAGCATTGTTCATCCAGTGGTGTGTGCACACAGGGCTCTTCTGGCTCACCCTCATCTCAACCAAAGGCCTAATAATCAACGTGTTGCTTCCGCTTGAACTGAAGTTTATTTTTAACCATCAAAGGCTCATTATTTAACCCTTCAGCGGGGTTGTTTTTAACAGCTCTACCCAATTCTGCATGTTTTTTTTTCTGCTCGTGCACCAGCATTCCACAATAAAACGAAAATATCTGTTGCTTTGTCATGAATTATTCTTCTTAACTACGACACTTTAGTGCCCTTCAGGCTCAATATGAAACCAGAAGCAGGACTCAAACCTCAGCTACCTGATTCACACTCACACCGGTGATTCAAGACATGACTCTAGTCAGACTTGCACAAAGTCACTCATGAACATCTCAGGATCACATCAAAACCTTGATTCATCAGAACCTCCCACATACAGTCTTTGGAACCGTGATTAGTCAGGACGAACACGCGGTGAGGCTCATTTACATATTGACTCCCGCAGTATCAGGACTGCAAAAGTCAAGACGTCTAGCACGACTCGTCCACTAAATCCCATCATTTAAGGCTTCAAGACGTCGCATGGAATAGACGCCTCAGATAAGAGAGAGAGATGGTGAGAGAGAGATGGAGAGAGGTAGAGAGAGAGAGCTGGAGAGGGGGGAGAAAAAGAGTAGAGAGAGAGAAAGGGAGAGGTGGAGAGGGAGAGGTGGAGAGAGGAAGAGAGATGGAGAGAGAGAGATATGGTGAGAGAGAGATGGAGAGAGGTAGAGAGATAGAGAGAGAGATCGAGAGGGGGGAGAAAAAGAGAGAGAAAGAAAGGGAGAGGTGGAGAGAAAGAGATGGAGAGAGGTAGAGAGAGATGGAGAGAGAGATAGCGAGAGGTGGAGAGAGAGATAGAGAGAGGTGGAGAGAGGAAGAGAGATGGAGAGAGAGATATGGTGAGAGAGAGATGGAGAGAGGTAGAGAGAGAGATAGAGAGAGAGAGATGGAGAGGGGGGAGAAAAAGTGAGAGAGAGAGAGAGAGAGAGAGAGAGAGAGAGAGAGAGAGAGACAGAGAGAGAGAGAGAGAGAGAGAGAGAGAGA
>JBBPCX010107327.1:0-19652 GCA_037974365.1 Hydrocynus forskahlii
ACCTCCCCAAGAGAACCAGTATACAGAGAAAAGAGAAGTGGTCCTAGGACCGAACCCTGTGGAACACCAGTGGATAATCTTCATGGAGCAGACTGGGTGCCTTGCCGTACTACCTGGTACATCCGGTCATTGAGGTAGGAAGCGAACCATTGCCAGGCTGTGCCTGAGATCCCGAGGTTGGAGAGAGTGGCGAGGAGGATCTGGTGGTCGACTGTGTCGAAGCCGAAGCCAGGCGAGATAGTTGTCGCCCGGGAGAGAAAAAATGGGGGGAGGGGGGCACGTCATCCCCTGCTATAATGGTTCTGGCACCCATGACCATGGATGAGCAAGTGTCTAAAACTTTTAAACAAATAGGAGTGGATTCCCTGTTTGGTATTAGGCCTAGTCCTGGACTACATAATATTATTAATGGAAATTTTCCATTGAAAGAGAAATACAGTCCAGGACTAGGCTTAATCCACACCTGGGAAACTCTCCAATAGTGTAAAACTCAGAACACTGAACCAAACCTTTCAGACAGTGATTCCAAACAGTGGTGAAGGTACTGGAAATGCCTCAAGTGAAGAGTTCTGTGTCTCCTCCCTCCTCCTCTGTTATACACATGCCACTACCCTCAGAGGTTTAGGGGTGGCCTACAATGTCCATAGTGAAGTGTGTGTATTGTCAGTGAGAGCGCATCTGCACGCTGCAGGCCAGGCGAGTCAAAGACCTGCTTCACAGTTCTCTCTGTCTCAGTCCGCCCTCCCGGACTGCTGTCTGCTTTCTATCAGCGCAGGCATCACACTGAGACAGGCTCGCTGGCGGGTCACCTTCGAGAGGGAAATGGAATCCCTTCAGACTGAGCAACACATGGTCTTTGAACAGCCCTCCTGGTTAGAGGTTGGTTGTTTTCCAAGGTCTTTTGTTTAAAAACAGCCTTGCCTTCGTTTCTGGGTTATTAAATCACCTCCTCCTTAGGGCAAAGTGTATCCGTTTCTTATTTTTTTTTAACTTTCCACATTGTAAGCACCCAAATGTATGTTAAGACTGTAGTCATCTGTTTCAGTCATGTGACCTTTGTCATGCCAAGGCCATATTAATAACAGTCTTCTCAGCTGGAGAGTGCTGGAGAATTAAAAGACAGTGAATCACACTTCTAAAGAACATATTCTCAAACAAATCACACAAGGTTCCAGGTAGTTACTGATTGAAAATAATGTTTAAAAAAGAACTCCATTTGCTTTCATTCTTACTCTGTTTGATTAACCTTAAAGGTTTTTATTGCAAATATATAGGGAATCATTTCTTGAATCATTTCTTGTCTTGCAGCACAAAGGGGCATTTAATTTATCCAGTCAATAATATTTTTATTTCACATCCAACATGTTTTAGGTGAAGAATTTAATGTTAAACAGGTGAAGTCCAACATCTTGAAATAGGTTATCTGAGAACATCACAGTATGAAAAGTCTTTTTCCAGACTAAAATATTTGGGATGTTTGAAACATTGTTTGATGAAAAAAATAGCAAAGAGGGATTTTAACTTAATATTCAAATAATGAGGCTGTGGTCTAAGTATTGTAAACTTTTAATTGTGATATTAGAGTTTTAATTGATCCACCAGAGAGAAGAGTGGGTCCTATGGGTCTCACTCTTAAACTCTTAAAGGGCATAAAGCCTGGTGATGGTCAAGCATGAAAATGGTGCTGTGCAATGCTGAAACTGTAAGAAATTGTGCTTTATAAATGGTATGTGAGAAAAGGACAGCTGAGGTCAAGCAAACTTTAGGCATCCCCCACATGACACAAAACTTCCTTTCACCAACATGAGATTAGTGGAGGAATTTTCCAGTCTTGGAAGACTTGTCTGTATGACCTCTGCGTATCCACCTCCTGGGAGAAGAGAAATTTCCCATCAGTCTGTCTGTCACCGCCCTATGTGGCAAGACTTACTACGCTACAGAATGTTCTCCTGGTCCTACCAGAAACACCAGCATCTAATCAACTCAAATCACTTACTAAAATCTTATACTGCTCTTTCACTTTTCTTTTATGTGTTCTTTTATTTCATTTATTTCTTCAATTATTTTATTCTATTTTATTTTATATTCTTATTCTGTAAAGCACACTGAATAACCTTTAATGTACGATACTGTGCTGTGTAAATAAACGTGAACTTGAACCTGAACTTATTAAAAATAATAATCTTATTATGATCTTATTCAAAATGGGGGCCCTGACACACCCATTATTTAAATTGTATCTGGAACATACCTATTACTATTCAGATTCTGTGAAAATCTAAAGTACAGATTTTATCTTGTTGGTTAAGGGAAAGGATTGAGTGAGGTTGTCCAAATTTACTCTGTACATGAATGCATGACTAATGACATCATGTGTTACGAAGCCAAATATGATGAAACAAGGATTTGTTCTTCAATCCCACTGGGCTGCAGCCACAATAGAAACCTACTGGACATTCTCAGACTTGTTACAGTAATTATGGAACTACAGTAAGATGGCAGTTACCCAAGAACTCAGCACTGGCCAGATCTAGGGAGATTTCACTCATCACAGCTGCAAATAGCGTTGGACATGGTCAGTCTAGATTGACTGCTGTGCACAGCCTGCACCCCTGCAAACAGCTGCAAAAGCAGGCATTCTGAATCTGCTGATGAAGACCCCGAGGGAGGGTCTGAATTCTGTCTTTTTAAACTTGTTTCTGTACCAAAAGCATGTAAAGTAACTGTTTGGAGTTGATGTGTGTAGATGAATATTCTGTACATGTTACACGTGGCAGTGAGAGAATTTTCATCTGTCAGTAGGTAAATGTATGAAACTCTCACTTTGGCTCATGCCTCATGTTGGCCCCTCCCACACATAAGCATTCACATAGGTACCATTTTGTTGTATTGCTTTCACCTGTGTTTTGTTTGGTTTCTTTTGCATAATTTTATAAACTCCAACTGCTCATTACCTTGTTCAAATTATGACTGGCACAATCTAATTTTCAAAAATTCTTTATCCTGTAAAGTTTTGGATGTTTTGTTTTGACAGTGATAATATAGTTCTTGTTTTTTTGTGCTCTGATGGAGCCTCTAAGTTGTTCTTTATTGTTAAGACTTGGATTTTCTTCTGAAATCCACATTAATGTTCAGGAAACCTTGTTGGTGATGATCCAACTGTTTCAACTGTGTATAATTCTGGGGTGCCACACAGGCAAAAAGTGTATAGACCTTAATAAATCAGGAAATGGCTATTAAAAATAGTTCCTGAAAATACTCATATCCACTCTTAGGAAGTTTAAGACAACCAGCGCTGTGGTGAACTGGCCTGGAAAGGAGGCATACATATTTTACAGCCTGACACAACAGGATGTCTGGAGATGCATGATTGGTGATTTACAGACGATACTAGCATTTTCATGTCCCCAGGTCTCTAAAACTACAGATACCACCTCCATACCAACAGGTGCTCCACAAGAAAGCATTTTCTTTCGTCGGTCTACAAGGAAAAACATCTGGAATTCTCTAGATGCCACTGGAGCTGTGATTGAAAGTTATATGGTGAAATGAGACCAAAACAGAGCTTTTTGGCAGCTAACACTCAAGATGGGTTTGATTTAAAAAAGGAGCCTGATCCCCACAGTGTAAGTTCTGTGTGGTTTTGGGCTTGTTTCCATTCAATTACTCTGGAAACATTGTTGGGCTTCATGGCATCCTGCATACTATGAAGTAACAGTAGACTGAAAATCTGTCTGTCTTACAAAAAATTAAAAATGGACTGGGGTTTGGATCTTCCAGAAGAAATCTCTACTACACATGTACAATTCAGCAAAGCTTTTGAAATGGCTGTCCCAGTCCTCTAACATTAAACCCTACTGACCTTTGAGCTGAAGAGTCTAGAAAGGAGGCCCTAACACCTTGAAGGATCTGGAAAGATTCTGCATTGAGGAATTATCTCGGATTGTTCACACTACAATCCTCCTGTCTTGACTGCATCTAATCAAGCATTATAAGAGAAGACTCATTGCTGTTGGCAAAGAGAGATTTTGTTTCCCTAAACTAAACTGACTTAGTTTAACAGATTTTCTCATATTTTCAGTGTGAGATCATTAACCACAAAAACCTTTTTTATGACCTTATTTAACCCATATTTTCCAAGGGTGCTAGCAGATTTTGAGCTAACTGGAAATGACACTGGAAATGACACTGGAAATGACACTGGAAATGACACTGGAAATGACATTGCTTTATGTCTGGTCACCTGATAGAGGTTCACTAATCACTACCTAGCATTTGATGATAAAATGGTTTAGAAAGAGACGATGGAATGGCTGAGGAATTCAAAACAGCACTCACACATTATACAGAGGATTATTTTTGTAACAGGGAGTGATACGTGAATGGCTAGAGGAAGAGAAGTACACACCAGCATGCAAGCCTCAGAAAGAGAGAGACAAAATACAAAAAGTTGTAGAGTTCTCAGACAGTGTCTTATGATAAGAAGAGATGAACCTGTATCAGAGTGACTGAATATGGAAACTGTGGAAAGGAAAAAAAGAACTGTTTATTTTCCAATAATAAGCATGACAAACATGGACAGGCCTGACAGCCAGTAGAACTGAATCACTTCAGTTATGATGCCGACAACAGCAGCAGGATTAGTTCTGAAGAGAACAGAAGCATCACAGCTTTTCAATTCTTTAAAAATGTCCCAGAACTCATTAGACTGTGCTTTGCTTTTCAACAGGACAATGACCTGTCACACACCTTAAACATACTCTAAAGCTGCAGCAGAGTTCCTCAGTGCCAAAGGGCAGAAAGTTGACCAATCAAACACCTGAACCCTACTGAGCCTTCACTTACTGAAGTCAAGACTGAAGACAAAAAGCTCAGAAACAAACATCTGGTGTGTTTATGGGTCACAGACTTTATATTCAGTGAATGTTAAGAATTTGCAACTAAACATGATTCAATAGGAAGTTTAATGGTCCTTTAAAATGGATGGCAGGGTAGGGCTTTGTTTCCCTTGTGGGCTGCCCAATATTGTTAAAACTGAATTAAAGCTGACAAAGCTGTTGCTTCCAATCCAGTGTACCATAGCACAGATCCAAAACAACAAAGGTGGTGTCAGTTTTCAGTTACATAAAGCTTAAACCGTAGATTCTAGATTTTTAAGATAAGGAAAGACTCATGAATGAATATAAGTCAGCACCAAAACCAATCAGAGTGATATACTTAGAGAAAGAAACGGTTTTATATTTAACAAACACCGTTTATTTTATATTTTTGGTCAAATAGCCTATTTTGCAATTGTTTTGTTTTGTTCTTTTATCAATAAATTTGCTTGTAAATTTTATTTAATGCATAAATGATTGAAACCAAGTGTGTAAGTGCTGGTCAGGATAAAACTGCAAACTTGTGAAACTTTGAAGGAAAGGCCAGTTAAAAGGGGTTACCTTTACATGCAAGGTAAGTATTTGTAGGGCTGCAAAACATCTACAAAAGCCTTAAACATAAACATTTATAAAGGCTTATCCCAACTGACATAAAGGCTGCTCTGTCAGTTTTAATGCTGCTTAATGTTATGACAACTGACACTTGTTAGAATAAGCTTTTATAGGTCCTTATAGGTTTATGTTAGTTGTCACAGAACACTTATGTAAGTGTCACACAGCTTTACGAATACCAGCCTTCAGTAAAGTGTTACCGGGTTTTCTAATCACCTCCTAGTTAAGGAGATCAGAAGTGAAAATGAAAAGTGGACTTCTAGAATTAATGCTTGCATTCATTGAACAGAAGAATCACTAGAGAAGCGTGTACAAAAACAAATCAGGGGCTTCTAATGTTCTATGAAATGAAGGCCAGAAACTGCTTTTACTTTCAATTATTTTTGCACTATAGATCCATTCTCTTGCAGAACTGGCCAGAGAGGAAATGTTCTCGATTTAGCCCAGTCAGAAATAACTTTTGGAAACACACTGATGAAAAGATCCCACAGCAGGACGGTTCTTCTTTCTTTTTTGCACAGGAGACCAATGGCAAGGGTGAGGGTACATAAAGTGGCCAGTGCAGAAGAAACGCTACAGTGAAAGCTGCAGCGTTTCTCATCACCTCAGACTTGATGCAGCACAGAGGCAGTCGTCTTATCTCTTGGCAGGAATGTTATTTATGCCACTACGTTAATTACACCCACTCTGAAACACTCAATCATTCTAGAGAGAAAGCTTAAGAATAGACGCTGAAAGTCGCAGAGCACGCTTGCTCAAGATAACCCTCAGAGGTGATACGTAACCTTGTTGCGAAACCACTTTTTTCATGATCCAAAGAATGCATGACAAAAGAAGACGTTTTAAACTAGGTTACAAACAGAGGCTCTGATTGAAAAAAAAAAAAAGATGCATTGAATTTACTAGGTACATTATCTCCACAGTAACAAACTGTGTCAACACAATTTGGTCTTTCACTTCCTTTGCACACATAAAGTGTTACATACATTGACACACTTTAAGTCAAGGAAAATCATTGCATCACTCTTTTTTCCAGTGTAATTAGTCTTATCTTCAAGCCCCCCCCACACACACACTTTAGGCTCATTAACATACTAACAGAGTGCAAAGGGAACAGCAGGCTAGTGTGGAGGCGGGCCAAGTTATTTCTCTGTTGAATATGAGGGTTAGGCTGCCTGCTCTGTAATTTAAAACCGGACTGCTCACAGCCCCTCACATACACATGTATACACACACACATGCGCGCACACACATTCGGAGCAGAACTGAGGACACAGGCTTTGTTCAGCATCCAGCACAAAGAGAAAGAGCCCTGGACACTCTTACTGGATGACGCTCTGACTGAGCTTCCCTGTGACCAGGTACTTGTGAATGTGTGCATGTGAGTGTGGTCGGGCTGAGTGGGGGTGTGTGCGGAGGCGAAGGGGGGAAATCTCCCCAGCGCTGCCAGTGTATGAGAGCTTACTGTACCCTCGCCACTCTGATGTTTGCTGCACAGCTGCACTGTACAAAAGGCTCTTGCGTGAATTCTGCCTTCAAGGGAACTTTACCACTGATCCCTTCTGATGGAATATGGGCATTCCCTGGGACTGGGCTTTCTGCAGAGAGTGCATTTTGTGGACGTGCACCCACTTAAAGTGTGCATGAGCTTGGTGGCCCTCTGACCCCCTGCTTGGGACGAGTCATAAAGAAGAGCCTCAGGTAATCGCTCGGAAATGTATATTGAAAGGTCTGCCGTGTCAGGAGCGACTGTTACTTCTGCTGTATTTGAAGCTATTACTGGACTTTGACATTCATTTCATTCCAACTTTTTTCCCGGTCCTTCTCTTGCTGCGGAGGGGGTTGATGCGTCTGCTAAGCGTCTAAATGAGTCAAAGTGTTTGTGTAGAATAATGAGAGTGGTTACATTTATCCGGACTTTGATTTTCTGTCTAATTCCAGTACAATGTTAGTCAAAGACCCACGTGTAGCCAGCTGGACTCTGGTTAAATGAAAATAGTACTTGTATGACCCCCTTTCCCGTTTTTGCAGAACAGCTCAAATGGTTTTAATTAAGTACTGGAGACTACGTGAGCTCCCTCTCCCCTTCTCTCTCTCTCTCTCCCCCTCTCTCTGTCTCTCAGTCTCTCTCTCTCTCTCTCTCTCTCTCTCTCTCTCTCTCCCTCTCTCTTTTTTCGCTTTTTTCTCGCCTCTACCTCTTTGTCTCTGTCTGCTCTTCTCACTTTATCTCTGGGTTTTGCTGATGGGGGTGCTTTGTGGCTGCAGTCTTGGGGGTGTAGTTGTGTGTGGGAAAACATCAGATGAATTCCTCACTCGAGACCACTAGGAAAAAAGAGACAGTTAAGTCATGGTAGAAGGAAAGAAAAAGAAAAGTCTACTTTCTCTTCATCCTCCTTTTTCACTGCACTAACAGTCACTCTGTTCTGCAGAGTTTTTCAGACACCTGTGTTATTACTATGTAAGCAGAAGGACTGTGCCATGCAACTGCTCCAATCAGCTTCTTCAGCAGAGTTTATGTAACCCAGAGCAAGGCACCCACCCCCACCCCCACCTTCAAGTTTCTACACACTGGGGCTTTCTCTATAGATGAAGAAGTTCAGACAGAAAACACAGAGAGTCTCTGCAATATCTGACCATTCATTCACACATCCATCTTCTTTTATCTTGTTGTAAGTGTGTGAACCAGATGTGACCTGTCCCTACATTTATCAATGTCTTAGTATAGAATCAATGATCCAGAATAATTTAATTCTCCGACATTTAATTCTGTTCAGTGTTCTAGTGCCAAATCAGCATTCACACGCAGAACTTGTGAAGTGTCTAAGAATTCACATGTAATATTGTTTCAGGACATATGGCTTTTTACGTGTGAATGGATGAGCCCTCCGTCTCCCTGGAATCATTAGAGTTCAGTCAGAAATATTAACTATTTACATCATGTCACCATTACTGAGGTTTATTGGAGTGGAACACTCTCTGCAAATCTAATCCTCCATATTTAACTGCGAGCTTCACCTGTACAAATAGTCATAAGGGAGCGTAACTCTGTGCTCAGGGATGTGTTATCTATCACAGCAGTGAGCCTTGCCAAGAGTCTTGTCATCCTTCTGGCAACATTACAGCCTTCTGGAAGCAAAACACTTGTGAAAACCATTTCTCTAAATTATTGAACTGCAATGCTGCTGTTAGCAGTGAAATGGTTCCTGTACAGAGCACTTTCCTGATAAACCTCTATGTCGAGATTTCGTGGAGCGGAGTGAATTATGAGTGAGAGAGAGAGTGTGAAAAGTTATTGGGAGAGCAAGGGGAGGAGCAATTACATAACCGGTTCAACAGAGGGGGGGCCATCCAGACAGAGGTCTGTTTAGTCCAAGTGGAGCTTTTAGCTGATGGTTATTTCTCAAAAAACATGCTTTTGCTTGATTAATTGACTAATAGAACTCTTTCTGTGGTTTCTTCTCATTTTTATCTGTCAAAGTCTCCTGCCATCATTCAAAGCCTTTTTTAAGATGTGAGGCAACAACAGAAGCCATATCGCCCTCTGTCCTTCCTGTGGTATAGTACAGTTTGTCAGACTGGTCATGTGTTTTATAAACCCATAAATCCTTTTATTCTTTTTTTCTGCATCATTTTAAAACACCATCTGCCTTTGTTCGGAAATTTTAGAATGAATCTCATTACATGATCATAAATTAACTTTTTCCCTTTTCTGTAATGTTACAATTATGGAGGCTTAGGGTTTTTAATGACAGAACAATGGACATTGTTTAACACTAAGAGGGCTTTTGCTTTTAAGTAAACAACCATAATAAACATTGTCAAACCCTAATGAACTAATCTGTGCAGGCCTTGTCCTTGTAACCAAGGCTAAGCCTGCACCCAGCACTCCTTCAGCGCCAGAGGATGCACCCACATCCCTCCATGTGTTCCTCATATGCCAGCATGTTTTCTCTGGCACAGCCGGACCTACAGCACCAACCTCAAGCTCCCTTCTCCCCTCAGCCTGCCCGGAACAGCCCCCAAACCCCACAACTTCTGAGCTCAGTGGAATGCCTGTTTGGGCTAGCCTGGTTTACACTGGGTAGTGGTGCAGACCAAAATAGTCTGGCACTGAGGTTTGTCTTCCACGTGAACATACTGGCAAGGAGCTCTCAGGGTTCTCAGTTCTGGCCGGGACAGCCATTAACTTCAGTCTGCCCTTCCTGTACAGCTGTACGGAGCTCAGTTGCACGCTGACGAGACAATAGGCTTCGTTAGGTAGATGATAAATCTGTCTTTCTGACACCTGCTGAAGCTGGATAGGCGGAGTGGAAAAATTCACTGGGCGTCTTGATGAGTTCCCGCCATAAAGAGTTGATTTGGATACGGTTAGGACCGGTTAGCTGGGGGAGGTTGTGGCTTGGCAGTCGGTGTGACTGTGTCTGCTGCCTAACATAACACAAGGGGCTTATGATTCACACAGTGTTGCTGGGCAGAGCGAAACAGCAGCCTGTGAGAGGGCCCAACTGCCATTGTGGCAGAATACATGCAGTCACCATTTGTCATCATTACTGTGTTAATTATAAACAGACTACTTTGCCCTACAGTGGAAAGATTTGCTGATGGTTTGGAGACCAAATAAAGCAGCGAGGACAATAAAACGGGCATCTTACAAGTAGCATTTTTGCAATTACATGGGAAAGCATTTATCCAGACATTTAACCACTATTAAAAAGGTATTGACGGTTTTGATACAGCACAGATGTTGTGCTTTACAGTGTCAGCAGTGTTACATGGTTTCTGCATTGTTGATCAGGAAACTAAATGTCTTAAGCAATGACAAGCGTGTTATTTCAAGTTCACGTTTACAAGTCAACTGGGGTCCATGTTTGCATAACAGTTTTAGGCAGGGACTCTGTTCCTCGCAGGTGAGAGATTGTAAACTGTCCTTGCAGTTTATTTATCTGCACCCAGAATTACAGATGGGCTGAAAAACCTCATAAATGTTGTTTATACCTTGAACGTCTTGTACCTTGAGCTCCCCCAGCCTATACTTAAAATGTTACAGGGAAAACACATGATCCAAAGGTCCCATGTATATGCTTTGTTTTTGTATCCAGCAGTGCCTGAGAACATTAACGAACAATATACTGTGCAGACCTAGTATTTAAGCATTTGTCTATACTGCATGAAATCTCTCAATTGCTCTTTAAATTTAGCAATAGCTTGGCTGATTAAGCAAATTAAGCACCTAAGCAAGGGTACAGCACACATTATTGCAATGCTGCAACATATAATTGATATGGGAAACATTACACTGAGACATTTTATTTGGCAAGCAAGCTAATCTTACTAATAAAGTATCTCATCTTAGAAGTAAACACAGGGAGCCACTCTGAAACTGTCTGAATGATCACTTTAGCCTGTGGGAACTTCATATTTACATTGTATATCACTATAAGTTGCAGGTACATCACATAAAACAATTCAGTTTATACCTCTCAAAACTCTTTGTAGAGGTTGTGTGTGCAAGGTAATAGTACATACAGGAATGGAAAAAGGGTGTGTGGTTTTGAAAGTGTTATTATATTTATTAAAACTTTCAACCAAATTAAAATTCTTGCAAAATGCTGCTGCCTACAACTAAACTTTGTGTGAGAAGGACTAATACCGCACACTCCAAACGAAGAAAACTTGCCTGTTGAAACATTCACTTTTTACTTTAATATAAATAGAAGTACATGTCTTTGTTGAAAACTAGCTACTTGTTTCACCCTACAAGTGATGTCAAATGAAAAATCCTGAGGCCATTTACTTGTTGATTTCACTGTTTGAGATGCCACTCTCTTTGTTTTTGATCAGGGACCCCAGCCTTACCCGTGCAGTTGGACTGCAGCTTTCGAGGCTCCAGACTGTGGGGATTCTCCAGGGATTGAATGAGGGGGCCAACTGCAGCTTCCATTATGCGGCTTCTCACTGTCCTGCTGCTGCTCCTTCTGGTGCTTGGTGTGGCCGAGGCGAGGAGGGAAGGCCGGGGAAGACGGGACAGGGTGCGGGGCAGAGGCAGGGCCAAAGCCGTCAAGCGCTTTACGACCAACTGCAAGGAGTACACAGAGGATGGAGAGAAGTATCTGGACTGCCAGGACCGCCGTTTGACTGCCGTCCTGCTGGGATGGCCAGAGGACATTGACCACCTGCTGCTGGCACGGAACAGGTTTCAGGCACTGCAAGACAACACGTTCAGCCACTTCAGGAACCTGCGGAGTTTGGACCTACAGCAGAATGAGATTTCGTTCATTGAGGAGGGAGCTTTCAGTGGCCTGAACAAGCTCACGACTTTACTGCTGCAGCACAACTTCCTTCAGGTGGCCACTGAGGACATGTTCATCCCCATGCCACTGCTCACACACCTGCGCCTCCATGATAACCCCTGGAAGTGCAACTGCCAACTGGACAGCCTGGTGCGCTTTCTGCAGGTGCCCAGCAACCGCTACATGGGAAACTACGCCAAGTGCGCTGAGCCATCGGGACACAGGAGGCAGAAGCTGAAAACACTGGATGTGAATTTGCTCTGCTCTGCAGCTGTGGAGACTCCAGAAGTCGAAAGGCCACCTGGGATACAAAGGTACCCTGACGCGACGTCACTGTGTCACACGTACGTCTTTCCCAAACCGCTGCTGGACTGCAGGGACAGAGGTGAGAGGCACATTAGCCTTTAAAATGTATTTTTTTCTGTTAAATCAGTGCTGCTTTTACCAATTGGCTGGTTTGAGTATTTAGGTCAGCAACTCTACCTTATCTTCACTTTTTGGTGTAAACTAGGGTGACATTACAGAAACCCAGTTCAGTCTCAAAATCTTAACCATTATACAAAAACTGTTTGTACAGAGATAGTATTAGAGCACTTTTAGTTTAAACATTAGTGGTAGAATTAATAAAATTGCATCCATGTTTCACAAGTAGTGGTGTTGTATGTTTTGAAGTGCACTGTGACTAGCAAGTCTAGCCAAGCTAACTAAACATTAAACATTTTAACATTTGGATTCAGTGCAGTACATAATACTTATACACGTATATAATCCTTAGAGGTGTAGTTTATTATACCTCTAAGTTGTGTTATTTTATTTCTATCTGCATTACAGGGCAAATTCAGTTATAATGAACAAGGCTAGTTCAAACAGCTGCTGCTACGGTAGCTAAGATTAATGTGTGGAGGAAACATGTCTGCTCACATCCATGGGCATCACACTGCAGTTCATTTTAGCAGCTATATTATAACAGCCAGGATTATATGGGGAGGTATTTATGTACTATCAGGAAGCTAAATGTTTGAATTGTATTTCTAAATGTTAGTGACAATTTACTTCAAAACAATTGGGTTTCCGTGATGTAAGTACTCAAACAGTTGCTGTACAGTACCTAACATGAAAACAAGGTGTGTGGGGGGGACTGTGAAGCTCATAATCATGAGCATCTCACTGCAGTTACTTCTACAATATGATGGACAAGAAGATTCTGAAGAGGTATTGACACCCAAAAAATCCTGAGTGCTCCTAGAAGTTATAATGTATTGTCCATTGTTTACACTTTTGTAGAACATTAGTAACGGCTTATAAATTGGCTATATTGATGAGGAAAGAAGTGGAGTTTTGGCTGTTGGGTTTTAGTGTTAATTCTCTACTGTATGATCCCAGGCAAATTCCTTGTGGCTACATGGCATGTGCCTCCATGCCATAAGAGATCATGTAGACTTTTAGCGGTAAGCTACAGCAGTTTCCATTGGGGAACAAGTTTGAACATGACAACATAAAGCTTCTATGTGGCAGTTTACTGGGACTAGTTCTCTATAACATTCCTCAGTAATGAACAGCAGTAGGTTCTGTACTTTCAGGACCATAAGTATGAAATAATACTGAAAAAGTATAAAATAGTATAATGTTTTAAGTTTTAGTGATTCTGATTTCCTCGCAGTATACATTGTCATAAGTGCAAAAGTAAAGGAGTTCACATTCAGTCCCTCTGCAACTTTTAAGTATGCACACAATGAGAGGCACTATTTAAGAGCAGAACGCCATCTGAGCACCTGGAAGACAACTGGAAGTCCAGACAGACAGAACAATAAAATACAGATTTGCTGGGAAATAAATGGAGCTGTTTTCTAAATTATACATCTGGTCTTCTATTTAGCAGCAGCATAAATGCCACATTCAGGCTAATACCAAGACACTATCACTTCTACAAAATCTTGAGTACTGTATTTTAAACAGATCCATGACTAGAACATCAGCAGCAAAGCAGCTGTGAGCTCTCATAAGGTCCCCTTGTGTTTCTGTCCATAATCTCATTCCTAACCATGGTGTTTCAGTGATTCCATAGTTACTAAATCTCTCAGTGCTGGTTTCTGTTATGCATTAATGGTTTGCAGTGTAGGAAGCGGGCCTGCTTTGATCACAAGAGATGCATTCAGGCTGTCAGAGGCAGTGAAATGTATCATTCAGCTTTCAGACTGGTGACAAAGCAGTTTGTGTGTGGTGCACTATACTGTATTGCCTCTTACTGGAAAAGACACTGAGATCATTGCTTCATCTTCAGGGAGATTCTTAAAATACGGCTTTACAACTTCACTCTATGCCACATTTTTAGCACTGAATTTGAGGGGCTTATTATGAGGGGTGCTTGAAATAATATTCGCTGATAAATGGATAAATGTCTCCAGTGTCTTATATCTCCATTTGTAGATGCCTACCCTTGCAGTATTTCTTCTAAGATCAAGGGTATTAACAGCCTTTAGGAGGATGTTACACAAGATGTTGGAACACAAGCATTAGTGAGGTCAGGTGCTGATGTTGGATGAATCACATACTTCATACAACTCATCCCAAAGGTGGAGTTCCCTCTCTCCAGAGAGTACAGTTAAACTGCTTCACAGCCTAATGCTGGGAGGCCTTATACCCCATCTTATGGCTGATCCTTGGTTTGGGGCATGGTTAACTTAGATCCATGTGTGGCTGCTCCAGAGCATCCCATTCTGTTGACAGTGCACAACTGAACAACCTTTTTCAGCAATGGGTACACCTTAATCCTAACAAACTAAATATTTTGCTGGTGAGACATTCTGAGACCTAGTCCTTGTCCTCATTCGCATCTTTGAATCTACCACCAGAGTAGTTTAACTGCAGGCATTTCCATGTTGGCCATAATTATATCGTTTAGAATGTGGATTTGGAACTTTCTGTGTTACCTTGATTTCTATCACTGCATTAAAGAAGCTCAAGGCTTCTGGTGGAGAAATCAGCTGTGAAAAATCACAATATTGAAGTAGAAGGATAATACATGCTCTTTTGTGTTCATCTTAAAGAGTTTCCTAGACATAGATTAAGCCGAGTCTCAGGCTAAAGTGCATAATCATTAGATGATCTAGATCTATGAGAAGGATTTCTCATAGTGTATATGTATTAGTGTGAACCAGTTTCAAAAAGTAGTTACCGTTATCACCTCAGAAATTCTACATTAGTGCATCTCTAGTTTTAAGACACCCAGGACCTCAGCTTTCTGCACTGAATGAAATAGAGGCTGTACAGAGAAAAGCATGACAACTAGAGCTAGGCTTGTTCATACCAAACTGGCCCAGCTTGAGCAGTAGAAGCTTGTCTTTATGGACTAAATCTAATGGATTACAGAAGAATCTGGGGTTTCTCTGCCTCACTCAGAAAAGGTGAGTCAGCGCTGGAGCAAAACTGCTGTGAAACTCCAGCTCTCTCTTGTGCCGTGATGTCATCTTGCTCTGGGAGCTAATAGATAACTGGCCAGGGATTTCTTTTGTCAGCAGAAAAGTGAAACTCCAGCACAAGAATTTTGGAGGAGTTAGCAATAACAGAGGAAGAGGAATGGCTCTGGATTAGTGATTCCTTCTACAGGCTTCTCCCGCATTTGAAGTAATGTCTTGCCTTATTCTCATCATTCAGAAGCCCTTTAGCCATGTTGTGAAAAATGAAAACTAAACAGTGTAGCCAACCTAGAGTAGGATCCGTTAAGTTTGTGTACATTTTTCTGATAATGCACGCTCAGTTGAGCACGTCCTGAGCCAGGTGTTCTAGTCGGGTCGTGGGAAGGAGATGGACTGGCTCTGCTTCACATGAATCTTCTGCCCACATGTCAGTTCCTGATGACATTTCCTTAAACTGACAGAGGACTGATGTTTCATATGAGCCACAAAAGATTCTGTTAAACCTGTGGTGCCATAATGTTTTTAGCAATGCTTTAATAAATAAACAAAGACTGTTTGTTGGATCCCTGTCCATTCACCGGGCCGTGTTTGAAAACCTCGAGCCAAGACTACTCGCAAAATAAACGAAAGGAGATTTCCATCTCCACTGATTCTTGCCTCGTTTGTGCTGAGCACTTAGTTTCAGCTCTCTATTCCATACACACTGAACGACACAGGTAATCAACTTTTTTTAGCCCCATTCTCAGTAAGTGTTAGGAGAATGGGGTTTTGCTTTTAGGGACCACCAGCGTTGACCAAACTCTATCGGGCTTTCAGCAATTGCTGTGGCAGATGTTTCCATCTATGGTTAGCCTGTTAGAAGTAATTTTGAAACATAAAAAAGGTCTTTAAAGTGCCATGAAAATGCATGGGAACTCTCAGCCAAACGCTATTTTGTCAAAACTCCAATGTGCATTTCTACTGGGCAGCTCCTCAGAGAATACAACCAGCCTGTTTCTAGAGTGTTAGACAATCAAAGGCCAGATCTGCTGAAAGTGGATTCATGATACTTTGACTTAATAAATAATGTCTCTTTTGTGTTCAGGGCTGAAAAGCATTCCGGATGACATCCCTGCAAGCATTGTGAAAATGGATCTGTCCTTTAACAACATTACACAGCTGAGGCCTAAAGACTTTGTTGCTGTCAAAGACCTGAAGCTTCTGAACCTCAGCAGCAACGGTCTGGAGCGCATTGATACGGGTAAATTTCTGTAATAGTATATGGGCTGCTTGAGCAGAAAACACACACAGTAGCCACTGAGAGATGTTTCTCTCTATTCAGCGGCAGCATGAGGTTGAGGTTGAACGGCACCTTGATTTAGATGTCAAGGACGTGGCATATCTCAAGCTATATGATTGCGTTAAAACAAGCTGTTTAAACTCCATAAGTAATGCTACCATATGAAAATATGGCAATCTGGGAAGGGGGGCAATGATACACATCTTAAAAACTGAGATTATCTCATTCTGGGGGTAAATATTTGTTGGTGCTGTTAAAATGGCAACATGTTCACGCAGAGGTATGCCAAAGAAGATAGTATCGATCTAGAGGTCAACTACCATGGCTGTCATTTTTCATCCAATAGAGGAAAAATGCTTTGAAAGGCAGTGGTCGACAATTACCACCAGGGGTAAACTGAGGAAAAATGAAAAAAGAACACATTTGGTAGAGCATTTGGGAACAATATGGCAACCCACTGGTCCAAACATGGAATTATTGAAATGTGTTAAGGAGTTTATTGTGAGGGGTATATTGGATGCTTTCTTAACATAATGAGTGAGAGGTGATGTGTCATATATTAAAAAGACAAACATACAAAACACCCAACTGATAAATATTGAAGGCATTAGAATGCTACATGTATCCATGCAATGCAGCATTAATAGGCCTGAGCAAGTGGAGATCCCATAAACCCTCACACTTGTTATTATTTTACACTATTAAAGTGGATTTGTTAAAGCTGAGGGTGCAGTAAAAACGCAAGCTCCAAGCCCTTTTTTGCTGAGCAGACATTTCTCGCCTCAGTTTGAGAGTCAGACGACCTCATTATGCTCATTTTAACAAGATCCAATGAGGCTGACACTTATTATTCCATCAAAAGAGAGTTAAAGACAACAGTATAGCAAATTCATGCGGGGGTTTGTGTCTCGGCTGAGGTCTGTGTGTGGGGGGGGGGGTCCCGTGAAGTCGAGGGGCAGGGCAGGGCACACAGTATGAAGTTACTCAAATTAGGCATGCATTTGCGCTGTGAAGACTGAAAACAGCTCCTCATCTGCGTACCACTTATGCCAACCCCTGCATACATCCCACCACTGTTCAGGCCTGATAAGAAACTTCTACTGGTTTAACTGTGTTGCCACTGTCAGTCATTAATGTGAAAATCAAAGCCTTTTTCCTCTGAAAGCTCCAGCTTTCAGAATTCTGAACGTGGTGAGCAGATAATAGGATAAGCATGGCATACAGGCAGAAATTTCCAGCAATTAAATCAACAACTGATTAACAGTAGACGCATTACACTGTCGTCTTTCTCTTTCTGTACTCCTCAGCTGCCTTTGCTGGCCTCCTGTACCTGCGAGAGCTGGACCTCTCCAACAACAGCCTGCACTATTTCAACTATGGTGTCCTGGAAGACCTTTACTTTCTCCAAAAGCTCTCCCTGGGGGAGAACCCCTGGATCTGTGACTACAACATCCACTACCTGATCTACTGGCTGAAGCACCACCCAGCCGTCAAGCACAAGGGCCTGGTGTGCAGTGAGCCTGAAGAGTTCCGGGGCTGGCCCGTGGAGAGCTACGTCAAAACCTACAATGCAGAGTGTCCTAAAGACATGCAGGTGGGCCAACAAATAGGCACAGACACCAACTCGCAGGAGCTAAACGCAGAGACTGACGAGGAGCCCAACCTTCTGCCCAGCCCACTCCGAGACAAACGGCCCAAGAAATACAGCTTTATTCGCCTGAATTAAAGAGTGCACTCTGGATTTCTGCTGTTTCCCCTTAGCCTTCCCCAGAGAACTCTTTCGATTCACTCTGCATCAGATAGGAAAAGAAAACCTTTGGAGCTGGAGTGTCCAGCTCTGGTCTCGGAGCACCTTAGCCATTTCTGTATTTAGCAGATGCTGCTCTTATTTAGAGCGACTTACAATGACAGTGTAGAAGTACAGCAGTAGTGTTCCTGTTTGGATGGGCAAATTAACGTTTTTGATCTTCTGTGTGTAGATCTCACCACCTGGTCAAGCACAGTTTTGTGAGTTTCCTGTACAGTTTCATTCCAGCAGTAAGTTTCCACATTTATTAGGTGTGTTTAAGCCGGGAAATCACCAAACTCTCCAGAACTGGAACTGGACACCTCTGTTTTAGATTCTCTGTATCACAGTTATATTATGTATTTGCTTCTTGGAGTCTGATCAATTGTTCAAAAAAAAAAAGAATCATAATAAATAAAAGTTTTTTTTTCTACTCTTGGGTTTCTGTTGGTTGGGAATATAGCCCACCAGTGGATATACAGACCACCAGTGATGATCCTTGGATTGAGTATCGTTCATTTTTTCCAAACACAGATACCATGATGTCTGTATAGATTATTAAATAGTTTTGCTTTGTTCAGTACAAAAAAATAATTAATTAAAAGTCATATACTGCTTGGTACAGATTCTGTTTTTTATAACAATGTAGTGGGGAAAAAAAAGATTCACGTCAGAAAATCTCTTGCTACCACACATGTCAGCAGAATTTTAGTAAAATACACATGTCAATGGATTCATCATCTGCATCTAAATAGTTAAATTACTCTTTTTTAGGTGCTTTCCTTAATGCTGACTGATTTGGTAGCAAATTGGGTCCACATGTTTGTCAGCTCTGTCTGAGGCTTTAACAATCAACTGAGTCTTATACAACAGTTATGGCATATTGCATTTCTCCTGATAAACCTTGCACACACACCGAGCATTAAGCTAGAATTAGAAAACCTATGATGACCAGACCTTGGTGGTGTTTCTTTTTATAATGAGCTAATTAGTGCAGAGAGAATTAATGAAGCGTAGAAAAATTCTCAGACAAAATAGAGAGAGTCATTGTAATGGAGTCATATTGTACACATATAGTCTATAATCAGTTAATGAGCTGCGTGAACACATCTGTGAATGTTTCAGACACCACTGAATCATCTTGTAGTAATAAAACAAACGGATTTGAGTAAGTCCAGTTGGTCAAGTTGAGTAAGTCCAGTTGGTCTCTATAAGGCCATACACAATCCCCGGCATATCTACATACACACAGGCTTACGTAAATATGCACATGTCCCAGTAAAAATCCTTTGATGTTTGTTTGCAATAAGGAAGCGTAAATATGAGCTCATGAACTACTGCCATATCCTGAACATATGCAGATGGGTGGGGTCTGGGCTGAGAGTTAAGGGG
>JBBPCX010107335.1:0-21879 GCA_037974365.1 Hydrocynus forskahlii
TATATGTATGTGTGTGTGTGTATATATATATATATATTTGTATATATATGTATATATATATATATATATATATTATCTTATATTACACTGCAGGAGATTACAGCTGATACACCATCGTCTTAGAGTTTTATATTTCTTTCTCTCTTTTTTTTAACCATTGACAGTCAGTCCATAACTAAATTACACTAAACTCGGGCTGGGAGTGAGTGCCGTGCAGGACACTCAAGAGCACAAAAACACAACGAACAAACACCCACTCGCTGCTTGACACTATAAAACAAGTCTTTACATTTTGCCCAACTATTGAGCCACCCGTCACACGTCTAAGCAACACCAGGTAACGGCCCTGACAAGCTGTAGTTTTGGTTCCACGCCTTGATGCGTATTTATCATCCTCCCATATTCATACATAAATACTATAGCACTGTAACCATAGCAAGCACAGCTTGTGCTGTTGTATAACGTAATTATCCTGTCGAACGAGTCTTAAACCAAATGAGTGACCCCAGCATCGAGGTCAACATCGTCTCACTGATGAGTCGCACGGCACAACCAAAATGAAGACAAGAATAATAGACCAGAATAATTCATAATACCTAGTAATGGATAATTGAATTTTAGGATGGGACAAAAAAAACCAATAGCAGTGGGTAGAACTAAAAAAAAACCTTACGGCTGAAAGGTTAAGAGTGTAAAAATATGTGCTAAAGGGACTAAATCTCAAGAGAAAGTGGGTCATGTGGAAAGACATTAGCACACAAGTCGTTCTGTCAAAGAAAAGGTTAAGGCCGAATCGAGTTAATGTTCTGGAATGGCCAAGTCAAAGTCCTGACCCTAAAGTCCAAAGTCAAAAACAGTAAATTTTATGTGAACCACATGCCTTTATACAAAAAGACACATACAGTACACACATATGTGTAGATATATATATGTATATGTATATCTGAAACCCACCAAAATCCCATAGTTGAAGCTGTTCCATACAGAGAAATGGGCTGAAATTCCTCAAGCCTGACTGATTAACAGATACAGAAACATTAATTGCTGCATATCAGATACTGAAAGCAAAGTTGCCCAAACTGTTGCTACTCAGATATTTAAGATGTGACCAATTTTACTTGGTTGGCCAAGGGACCTCACAGTAGTGAGATAGGATTCATCCTGATCTCCGTCATTAGAGCCTCACAGCAGTGTGGATAATGTCTTCGGAGGCGATAACTGCAAAATTGCTCTACATACTTAGAACCAATACTGTTTTTTAGCATGGGAAGTGGCTAACTTTACTTTATACTATAGTAATAGTGTAATATGTGATGTTTTCATTAACAGGATCCATGACAGTATTTGCATGTTGGCAGATGCTCCTTTGCTGCCGCTTCATCTCTACTTTGCCATTCAGATAAGCTGGTAGCCTTTGGCTACTCACAGATGTGAGAAATTGGATTGTCAATGTGAGAAATTTTTGTCAGTAGATAAATGGCCAAGTGTAATAATTTTAGTCTTGTTTGTTTAATTAACTGACTTAACACAAACATCACAAAAAACACGGTCATGTGTGTTTGTGACTTGAGGGCCTTGGTGTACTAACTGTCTTTGGTGGAGTCTTAGTCAACGAGGAGCTTGTAATTTTCGGTCTGTGTTTACTAGTGTAAGGGACGTTTTTTTTTTCAAATGCTGTCAGTGTAAATGTAATTGTGTTCTGTTTATCCGCATGTATGAAAATCTGATGATGTTTTAGGTCATACAGAAATATGAAAAAATCAGAAAATTGTAGAAACTTCAAAATCAAAGAAAAAGGATTCACAAACTTTTGAACACGACTGTAGGACTGTTCACTGGAGGCCTCACCCAATCTTGAACTGGAGCCTCATGCATGCTTGACTTGACAGCGTGTGACGTGTGTTTTGGTCAGATGTATTTGGGTCAAAGTGTCGTACGATTCGCGTGGTGTGTAATTTGTTTCAAATACTTTAACCTCTGCTTGTTTAGCTTCACCCTTTGTGCTTTCAGACTTTTCAAGCAGGTTTATTGAGTACAAACTTTCCCCTGCATTACTCAGCTTGAGTGAGTGTGTGTGTGTGTGTTTGTGTGTGTCTATTTTTGTTTGTTCTTTTGTTCCGCTTCAGTTTTAGCAGATTGCCCCATACTTCCTGTTATGTTTCTGCCACTTCACCAAAGTATTGGCACAAAGTATTGCCTATTGTTGTTGGAAATAGTCCAGTTTTTGTACTCAGATTGGAATTGTGTATAATAAGGAATTTGCTCCAGTGCAACTGAATTACAGCAAACATTCATTTTTTTCTTTTCTTCTGAGACCCGTTGCATCATCATGAACTCTGACCAACACACAAAGGCCTAAATTTAACACAGATTTACTTTGTCTGGTAAATAATATGAAATGAAGCATTAAAGGAAATAAGATGACCATTAAAATGCAGCTAGGATGGCTTGCTTGTTCCTCTGGTTACTGAACAGTGGGTACATAATACCTAAAAGTAAAAATCTAAGTACAGTATTAACAAAAATAAATGTTCTTAACAATGTAAATTTAAATGCATTTCGCTCCCCTCCAAGCACGTCTCATTTGTATTTTGATCTTGTTTGACAAGAGCACTGTTTTGCTCAAAGACATCTTGCTTTGCAGTAAAATTGGTCATTTTTGAAACAATCTGATCTATATAGTTTGCGATTTCAGCTCTCTAGAATCAAGACATTTTTAAGACATTAAATATCAAAAATCGTGTAGAAGGAATTGAAAATCCCACACCTTTCCCAACCAAAAAAAAAGTTTTTCACAGAAAGTGTTTCACTGTAGGAGTGATCAGTACATCCATGTTTCTATTGGTCTGATCCAGAAGCAACTCTCTGAATTTGAAATGGCTCATGAATGGACGTTCATGAGTCATTTGAGATGTTTTTATCCAGAGTAAGCAGTAGAAGGCAAGCATGTGTTCAGAAAAGTTCAGAAAGAATGTGATAAGATTTAAAGCCCAACACGAACTCAAAAGTAAAGAAAGACTTTGTCCATATCTTACAGAGAGCATAAAGACACATAGAAAACACACACACACACACACACACACACGTAATCATCCTAGTAAACTGTTCTATGATGGTACTGAAGTTGTTTCACGTTTTGATTTCCAGTGTATCTCACTCCGGTAACGAAGTTTCTGACTCAATTCTCTCAAAAAGTTTGCGATTGATCGTCCTAAAACCACGTCCATGGAGTCGAACCAACAGAAAGTTTTTCTGTCAGAACCGCTTTTGTTATTGTGGCCTTTTAGTATTTGTAGACTTGTATGAGTTTTTTTTTTTCCTCAACTTTGTTTGGGCCTCCGCCTTCCTGCTTGCGTAACTCCCACTTCAGCCCAAACAGACAGTGGTGCTTGTATTTTGTCAACTTCCCAGTTGTCTCCTTTGTTGATTGTTTTTTTTGTGTGTGGACTGTTCAAAACCATGGTCTCCTTCCAATGAGCACATTTTTTGACCAATCAGAAAGCTGTGATGCAGTTCTTAAAAACTTAGGCAAGGCTGTTCAGTTCAGTGCATCACCTCTTTCAATGATGTGATGATATTTTGACCAATCAGAACGCAGTGGGCTCAGCTGTCGTCCAGTTTTAACCTTGCTTTAACCTTTAACCTTTTAACCTGCAGTGATCTCTTGTTTTTTTCCGGAGCTGTATATAGTCGATCTATGAAAATGATGGGCGCGTTGTTGGACGGCATAGTGGATAAACACCATTTCACCAGGTTTAGTTTCAGATCTTTTCACCACTAGCTGAGCTGCTCCTGCAGATCCAGGAGATCCACTAGGATCATAAACATCAAACAAATCGGTGATGGATTTAAGTCCCGAAGCCATTGAATGACTTGTTCACAATGAGTAAAGCTTTGAAATCAGTTCTGTACCAAACTGAGAGCTACTGCAGTGACCTGAGAATTGGAAGGATGTGACTTCTTTTCTTGATTTTTGAACATGCAGAAACAGTATTCATGCACAAATGTAAGATGTGTGTCTTTTGTGCGTGTAGCTGCGTGTGCCTTGTTTCGACGTGACTCGTTTTGCTTTGAAGAACATGACCAGTAGTAATGTTGTTTGCACTGTCATTGTTTACCCAGGTTTGAGAACCTGAACTGTGACTTTGGGCAGTTTGTCCTGTGTATCCAGTTGAGAGTCCCTCATAAATCCAGCCTGACTTAAATCACAGCGTAGCAGCTCTGAACAGCTGTGATTGTTCAGTTTATGAAGCTTCCCGTGTTTGTGAATGAGTCTAAACGCTCTGTGTACATGCGTCAGTGGTCTTGGATCCTGGTCAAAAACACACTTATTGTTAAACTGACTCCATGCAAGACCCTTGAGGGATTTTGAAAAGGTTAAGCATGCCATTCTTCGACATCTTGCCTTTTCAATTGTTTCAAATCATTCACTTGCCAGAAACCTTTATTGATCCCGGAGGAAATTACTTATACTATGGCTGCTCAGACACACAGAGACACTAGGACAAGAACAATAGAGTATAAGGCAAAATATAATCTCCAGAAAATACTCTGAAAATGCTTAGCACTATATACACAATTCTATATGTGCAGTGCTGTGATCTGTAAGAGAGGTGGATATAAATACTGTAAATTTTTTTTGTTTATTTTTCTATTGTCTGTTGTGTTTCCCGCATAGACGTATATGGTTTCCTGGGGCTGTACCACGTGATCTACCTACCAACCTTAGTGGAGCGCGTTGTGTTCATAAAGCATGAGTTAACCATACCGTGCCGCGGACTGAAAGTGAACTGGACTGAGACCACCTCCCAATGTGGTCTCAGTTCGGTTAGTTTAGGAAGGGTCTGAGTTTGTTCACCTATACGCAAAAATGCTGACTAATCAATCTGAGTTCGCTTTAAGGGCTGAAAAGAACCAAGTGTGAAAACACCCTGAGACGCTGTGCGTTGCTTTCCCCCATTCGGATCATATCTGAGGGTGTTTTCACATAGAGTACATTACACTAGTTCATCCAGCCTGCTGCCGCTGTCTCTTCACGTTCCCCATGCTTGGGAATTTATTATTTCCATAAGTGTGGATGGTTAAAAGCTCTACCAGACTTCTACATTTTCAACAAAGATCTATGCTACTATTGTTCTTCAGTGAAACTGATGAAGAGCAAGAATGCTTTGCGGCTGAGTGACTTGGTGGAGAAACTTGATCTTGACAAGAATCTCTAGGTCCAATTTATTTATTTATTTTTTGGGGGGGTTGAATTTTTTAATGATTTTCATTTATTCGTTTGTATTTATTAGTTAATTACTTTGTCTGTTGTCTGTTTCCTGGCGCTGTACCATGTGATCTACCTACGGCAAGGCTTGAAGGCGAACCCGGGTCATTTCAGAGGGGTCTGAGTTCGTTTGGCCTGTCCACATGTACGCTAAAAATGTTGACTAATCGATCTGAGTTCGCTTTAAGGGCTGTAACGGAACAAGTGTGAATACACCCTGAATCCAGCTTGTTTTTCCAGCCCATTGCAGTGTCTGGGAAAACATGACTGATCGATTCCATTAACTACTGTGCTTAAGGGGCTGTGCAGTAATGAAAGAGGGTGACGGTATTCATCCTGATCTCCGTCATGCTGTGAGATCAGTAGAGCCTCACAGCAGTGCTGCAAATCTTTTTGGAGGCATCGCTTGGCAAGACCGTTGCAAAATTGATCTACAAATTAAGAACCATTACTGTCTTAAGCATGAGAAATGACCAGTTTTACTTTACGTGGTAGTAATAGTGTTATATGTGATGCTATCCATGACCATGACTATATTGGTGTGTTGCCAGATTCTCCTTTGCCGGTGGGTCTTTTCTACTTTGCCATTCAGATAAGCTGCAGTCCTGCAGACTGGTTTTACATAAACAGGGCTGGTTTTACTACCCCTGAAACTTCTAGTGAATCATGTCGTGGTTCACATGAACCTATAGACGAACGCCTATTTAAAGGTGACGGACTCAATATGCAAAACGGAGGTTTTCTTGGGATGGAGGCGACTCTGCATCAGGACCAAACATTTGATCTCTGTGTTTGTGGTGCGTTAAGGGTAGATCTACATTTTAAACAGTTTTTAAAAAGCATAGGCTAAAACACTACAATGCATTTTGCCAATTAATGTGCCAATGTACACCAAGTTTTAGTGAATGTGTTACAGTAGTATCTCAATTTAATACGATACCTTTTTTGACACAGCAAAAATAATCTGTTGCTTGTTTGTTGCAGATGCATTTACAATCTACATTTGGTACAGTCGTACTTTCTAAGCAGCAGAGTATGTGAGCGGAGCGGAGCGAGGTGTGGAGCGGCATGATTTTCACTGAAGCTTGCAGCGGATTTTTTGAAAGTCGGAGCGTTGCATTAGCTATAGCATGAACGAATTCATGTTGTGCAAAGCACAGTTAAGCACCACTGACAGAAAGATGGATTTTCTGAAATACTACAGGTGATCAAAAGGTGATCAAAAATACAAATGTATCTTAAAAGGTAATGACGACAAAGGAGAACGCAAGTGCGGGGAGGTGATTACAACGACAAAAGGTTCGTTGTGGAATCTTAAGACATGTGTCGAGTGTTCCTCTCACACTTGGTACAGTGTTCCACTCACACTTGGACAGCAAATCTAAAGGTCGGTGGTCCATAATACATTTCTTTGTCTCTCTAAATATTAGAGGTAGAAATTATAATTTTCTAATGTAATCGCCATCTCACCTGGAATGCTTTAACAACCCTAATTGCCAATACCAACGGCATAAATCAATTTGTTAATAATTTAAATATTTAAAATTCATTTTAGCACCGTAAAATGTGTAATTTAAATTTATTTACAGAGGAAGTAGCACAGAAAGCAAGCAGAGAGGTAGAGAGCTTTAGATTTAAAAGCTTCTTTCAACAAAGAACGACAAAAATAAATATTTCACAGGAGAGAAAGAGTGAACTTGACCAGGCCTTCTTTAAAATGATCTACCTGGACTATGAGCCACTCACCAAGGGGAAAGAGAAGGGATGCCTCATTTTGCAAACATTGCACAGCCAGGCTACATCCCACCTTGCTATAGCACAGTCCGTGACACACTCATGCCACATGCCTTGTTAGAGTTGGAGAATAAGTTGCGCGATCTGCTGCAGCACTGCAATGGACTCTCAGTGGCCATTGATATGTGGACAAGCCGACAGGGTCACAGTTTTCTGGGTATCGTGGGAGGTTTTATTGATGAAAACTTTAAAGGCCACACTGTTCTGCTGAGCTGTGAACACATCCAGGGACACCACACAGCGAAGCACATTTATGAAAAATACGAGGAGGTCCTGAGACGCTGGAATGTCCCGCGTGGTGTGATCAGAGTAGTTACTGATAGTGCCAGCAATATGGTGAAAGCTTTCAATCTGCCTGGTTTCAATGAATTTGGGGATCTCCTGGACCATGATGTCCGGGACGAGGAGACAGATGTTGAGGGTAATGCTCCAGATGATGCACTCCTGCAGCTCCGTGCGGACCAGCTGGCCAATCAGTTGAACGTGAAGGTAGAGCACTACGTCACAGAATCAAATCTTCACCTGCGATGTCCGATTCACTTACTCCAACTGGCTATTAAAGATGCAATCGCAAAGCATCGCAAAGCAATAACCAACAAGGTCGGAAAAGTAGTCAAAACGGTCAGAAAAAGCACACTTAACACAGAGGAAATCGACATGTTAGGTGTTCGTCCCACAACTGCATGCGCAACCAGATGGAACAGTCAGTCGGTGAGTCGGTGCTAAAGATGTTTGAGAAGGATGCGCTGTGGCAAAACCGGCTGACCGATCACTGATGTTGGGAAAATCACATGCAATGATGTTCTCATGCTTCAAGGCTTAGTGAGAGTACTCACACCATTTGCCGAACTGGCAGATTGTTTGCAAAAGGAACTGGGAAACCTGGGGATGATCCTGCCAGCAGTTGTAGACACACACAGAATGATGGCTGATGTCTCCAGTCCACTGGAAATAGCTGCATTCGCAGAAACTCCAGCAGAGAACTTTTCAAATCGTTATAAAAGGTTTTATGATGACACCCATGTTATTCCTGCAGCATTGTTAGACCCCTGCTTTAAGAACGAGTGGATTGCAAGAGATGAAAAGGCAAGTAATTAACTACACAAAGCCACATTCAGAATTCCATGGTTTTATTACAGTAAATGTTAACAATAGTTTATATCAACAAAAATAATACAACACTGATTATTGTGAAAACAAAAATAAAACAATCGTATTGTTCCTGTAGGTTCAAGGGAAACAGATTGAGATCAGGGAGTTGCTAGTTCATCAAACACAACTTCTCTGCAGTATGAATAAAAAAATAACATCCCCTTCCCTTGTCGCTGACCCTGAGCCATCAACCTCAAAGAAAGTCAAGTCAATGTTCCAGTCATACACAACTGTGACACATTCATCTGCAGCACTCGACGTAAAAGGAGAAGTCGAACAATACCTGGCAATGCCAAGAATGAACCCCGACGTTGATGTCCTTTGCTTCTGGAAGGACAACTCTATTATGCTGCCACAACTTTCACACATTGCAAGGCGCATATTCAGCATCCCCAGTGGCTCGGCCAGCGTAGAAAGGGTGTTTTCTATTGCTGGCCTGATGTCAAGCACTAATCGCATGTGCTTGATACCCTCCACTCTGCAAAAGCTCGTTTTTCTCAAAGTGAACGCAGCATTGGTGATTTAATTTTGATCATTAAAAGAGTGACTGTTCAACCAACAATTTGGTTTAAAAAGAAGGCAATAATAGCCTCCAGGCATATAATAGCCTCCAAGGCCACTTGTTTAACTTATTTTAGTTTAGTAATTTATTTATTTTATTTAATGTAGTCTTTTTCTTCTGGTTATTTATTTAATCTAGCCACATCCAGCATTTGTATTTCATTTTGTTCAAAAGTGAGCTAAATGTTAGCCAATATATATTTGGCTTGGGCTAATATAGCTACTGTTCTACTAAAGCACGTTGATATTTTTCTCAGAGTATTGTGTATTTGTTTTTCACTGAATGCACAGAGGTTCAATATAAAAATTAATAAATAATGAAAAATTACAGTGAAGCGATAATTAGAGACATTTTTTTCATGGAGCGAATTTTTTCATGAGTGAGAACGGCTTCTCCTTTTAAATGAGGACTCACCAGTAAATCAGAAGCCCCTCATTGGGTGGGCGAATTTGTGCAGCTGTGGGGGGATGCTGGCCTTTACAAGCTGCTAATGATGTGTTTAATTGTGTTCTCAGTGTGTGTTGGTGTTGCAGAGCAGGTAACATGTTGGAAACGTCTCTCTTATCTCTCTCCGTGCCTCTGCCAGACCTGGCCACAGCTTCCACCAAGCTTTAAATATTTCAGAGCCTCCTCTGTCGGCGGATTAGAGGACGTTTCGGGGTCCTCGGAGAGTTGAGGCGCGAGGCCAGAATGAAGGTGCCGTGACCTCATATCTCTTAAGTCCAGTGGCTGGAAGGCTTCAGCTGATCGTGTTGATCAGAATCAGAATCAGCTTTTTTTTGGGAAAGGATGTGTCCACACACGAGGAATTTGACTCGGGTTTTAGAATATGTTTGGAGTGTTCGGAGGTACCCAGAAATTGAATGAGTTTGTAATGAGTTTGCAAAACTGCTACATGTCAAATGTGTCAAAACTGAACTGTCCTTGGTAATGAACCGATTGAACCATATTTTTTAAAATACGGAACAGCTATGGAATAATAGTGGCGTGTAGAGTCGAGTGTTATTAATATCAACGAATGATAACTGGGTTTTTAATTATTGGTAGACGGATGGAGAAGGCGGAGAAGTGAGTAGGCAAGTATTAGTGGGATTAGAACTTATTGGTGGAAGATCGGGTAGGTGGAAGAGTGGGGAGGATCAGTGAAGGGGTGTTGAGTTCTTGGACCTGTGTTTGCCCGGCTGGAGAGAGCTTCTGATCGCTGCCTCCAGCATCACGAGGCTGCAGATTCCTCGGTAACCCAGCTATGCTGCACTTCTTTGACTTCCTTTGATTTCTGATGTAGAAAAAGTTACAGACTTAGATTCTCCCCCCAACTCTCCACGACAACTGCAGGGTATTGTACTGACGCCTCTTCTGACTCTCTTCATTCAGTGTGCCACATTTCCCCGCTAAACCTTGGAGGGGGCGTTAACATGTCTGTTACCAGCCATTGATGGTTGAGGATGGCTGGAAACGGGTGGAGTGAACCATTTGCACCTGAAAAAAACAAAACATAGCAACAAAGTGAGAAAAAAGTAGGACACGGACCCCTTAAATTCTGCCTTTTTGGAGCTGCTTAGTCAAAATAGTTCATTTAAAGCTTCGTAGTTTTTATAGAATGTCAGGTATTGGCTCATACTCAAGGTTTTGATCTCATAAGTGGACAAGGTGGTGTCTGTAATGGCTCTGGTTAAGGTCTTTCTATATGTAGAGATTTTGATGCTTGAAAATGTTTGTTTACTTGAGCAGTTCAGTCTTTAGGCTTGATAAACGGAGCCAATTTGCCTTCCTGCTATTTTCTGTTGCTTGTAAGTTCATTTTTTCAAAAGAGCATGATTAAAGGTTAGTAAAGAGCTGTTAAAATGACCTTTCCAAATGAATTGAATTTCCTCCCATCACTCACCTGGTTGCATCTGATGAGACAGTCCAGTTCTATACAAAACACATTAGAACGGCTTAAGGTTGTGCTAAGTGTCTGTAGACAAGGCTGCTAACCTTTCTGTGTTCCTGTTACTAGTGTCTTGTGGTGTGTGTGTGTGTGTGTGTGTGTGTGTGTGTGTGTGTGTTTGTGTGTGTGTGCGCGCGCGCGCGCGTGCGTGCGTACGTGCGAGTGAGAGGGTGGGACAGTGCGAGAGAGTGAGTGTGAGAATGTTTACTCTCATAGACATTGTTGGGCATGTCAGAAAATAACTGCCAGTTTTTTTGCCAGATAAAATGGTGTAAAATGGACTTCCATGAAATCAGTGTGAGACGCTTTTGGCTTCAGAGTTTAAGTTTCCTCTCGAAGGAGCACAAAGTATCTGACAGACAGTAATTACTGCTCACGCCTGCTGTTCCATCTGACAGTCTCTCCTTCTCTCCCCTTCCTATTTCTCTTTCTTTCTTTCTCATTCTCCCTTTCTCTTTCCCTCTGATGTTTCTTACTCTTTTTCATTTACTCTCATTTACTTCCTTTCTCTCTCTCTCTTGCCCTCTTTCTCGCCCATTTCATTCTCGCTCTCTCTGTCTCTCTCTCTCTGTGTCTCTGTCTCTCTCTCTCTCTGTGTCTCTGTCTCTCTCAGGGTTCCACCTGATACCGCGGCTGTCGTCCATCGTTCCGGAGAGTTGTCTGTTGATAGTGGTGGGCCTGGTGGTGGGAGGCATTATCAAGCAGGTGGGCGAGAAGCCTCCCATGCTGGAGACGGACACCTTCTTCCTCTACCTTCTGCCCCCCATCATCTTGGACGCTGGCTATTTCTTACCCATAAGGCCCTTCACTGAGAACCTGGGCACCATCCTCATGTTTGCAGTGGTGGGCACTCTCTGGAACTCCTTCTTCATCGGGGGTCTGTTGTATGGGATTTGCCAGGTAGAGGGGGTCGGTCTGAGCTACGTGACTCTGCTCCCCTGCCTGCTGTTCGGTTCCATCATTTCGGCCGTGGACCCCGTGGCAGTTCTGGCTGTTTTTGAAGAAATTCACATCAACGAGCTCCTTCATATCCTAGTCTTTGGGGAATCCTTGCTTAATGATGCCGTCACAGTGGTGAGTATCCACAGGTATCTGGGGTAACATTCTTTTTTTCAGCATTTTAAACTATTTGTTTCTGCGAAGACATTTTATTGGGTCATTTTCTTTTTTACTGAAAAAAATTACAAACATACATATTAAATATTTTTTTCGAAATCTTCAGCTTACACACACATTAATATTATAATAAGAAATGTTGCAGGACTTTCAGTCTGTGCTCGCAGGCCAACCCTCACACACACACCCCTCCCTCACACACACTGCTCTCTCACACACCCCTTCTGCCCACCCTCACACTTGCACTCACCCCTCCCTCACACCCCCCTCTCACTCATTCCCCTTTCACCCACCCTCACACACACACAAATGATTGGCCTTCTCACACCATGTGTGTTTTCCTCTTTAATACAAATATATTCAGTTATTTTGCCTTTTAATTAACACCATTGTAAAACACCATTTTTCAAGTTTTAATAATCTCTGGTTGTCCATGAGATATGATCATGAAACAAAGCTTCCTGTGAAGGGTGAAGCCTCCACTGTCGTCCCAAACTCACTGAAGCTCCAAATAAGGACGTACTTTTGTATAAGATAGTGTTTTAGTAGTGATGCGCTTTTGACATGCTGGTGCATCAGTGGGTTTCTGAGGGTTAAGATTTGGGAAACTACTTCAGCAGTACTTTCTACATTTATCTATAGTACTTCTACTTCTCTGAGGATCTCTGGAGAGTTTTATTTTGACTTTCATTCTGACTATATACTATATTTAAGCAATTTCTTCCAGAATCAATAAAGTTTTCTGATTCTGATTGTAATTTTACAGGTTCTGTATCATCTTTTCGAGGAGTTTGCTGGAGAGGGTACAGTGACCGTCACAGACATTTTCCTGGGTATCGTGAGTTTTCTGGTGGTGTCGCTCGGAGGTGTGCTGGTGGGCGCCATCTATGGCATCTTGGCCGCTTTCACATCCCGCTTCACCGAACACACCCGCGTCATCGAGCCGCTCTTCGTCTTCGTCTACAGCTATATGGCTTACCTGTCAGCCGAAGTGTTCCACCTATCTGGCATCATGGCGTGAGTACCACCACAAAATCCTGGCCATTTATCATCATCACAGTCTTTTTTAATATATATTTTTATGTATTTTTATTATTTTTAAAATTTTACCAACTAGGAAAAAGTCCCATATTGGAAATTGATGACTGAAGCAATAGCCTTTAGCCTATAAATTAAACAGCGAATAATGTTGACCTTTTCCAGGTTCTAAAGATGAAAATACTTGTACAGCATCAAATGCCTAGAATAGACAGTCTGTCTAATGTTACCATATTCAAATTCATTGAACCAGACTCGTGAAGGTATGTTGTATCACACTGCTTTGTTTAAACAATGGCTCATGTTAGAAAACAATGACACTGTTGTTCTTCTTAAAATAATTTCAGTCCTGCTCACGCAAAACACTCAGCAGACTCATAAACAGCCTTTGAGACACTGAAGCTTGGGTCAGTTATAAAAAGACGCGTGTCACTGTTTATTGTGGTTTAGGGCTGCAACTATTGAATATTTTTGGAATCGAGTATTCTGTCGATTTTTTTTCAGCGATTAATTGAGTAATTGGATAAATCATACTTTTGTTTTTAAACAACTATGTCAGTAGTGTGTTATGCAACGTGAAAGGCTGCTTAAAATGAGCAGGCAATTGGCTGTTATTCCTCACAAAAAAGGTTTTTATTCAAACTCAATTAGATCAAACCCCCAAACTCAATTAGATCAAAATCTTATTAGATCAAACCCTAAAACCTGTGGCCTACTGGCTCCAGAACTAAGCCCATTTAATGAACCTTATGTGAAACATTTATGATGTACATGAAAAAACTATGAAATACAACTTCACAAACATAGGTCCTTAGTTTATCTTAATAATGAAGGAAAAAGGTGTCTACCCCCTGCAATAGCCCATCTGAGAATAAAGTATTACTGATAATCCAATTTAAACAGTACAGTTCAGTTTCCAGCTGTATCCAGATGAGGTCAGTAGGTAGAGTAGAATGCAATGCTGAACCGAAAGCATCCTCACGTGAACTGTACTTCTCCATGCGGCTCGGAGCCTCTACAAGGTCACGTGTTTTTACGATTGCTAACTTATATGAAAGCTAGCGCTTGTTAGAACGTACAGTATCTGTAATTATTTGTAGGCTGTGTTATGAGTCGATAGTGAAGAGGCCTGATAAATAGCAAGAGAAGTAGGAAAATGCACCAAGATCTCATTTCTCATCTCTCCCTCCTGCCCGCACACGCGGTGCACACACACTGTTTTTTACGCACACCGGGATCTTCATTTTCCGCCATTCCCATAGAGAGCAAAATAAACGCGCCGTCTTCAATCTTTGAAATACGTGTGAGTTAAAACAGTCTGTGAAACAATGATACCGCAGTGTCTACAAAGTGGGAGTGATACGATAGCAGAGACATTTTAAATAGATGGACTTTGGTTACATATATTAAACGAAGCCTCATTCATTTTTTGTAATCGAATTATTCGAGTTACTCGAATAATCATTTCAGCCCTATTGTGGTTAAATTAAAAATAATCAGCCTGTGATTGCTTATTTAAGCGCTGTTAGACAATTTACTTTTCTTGGCGAAAAAATTATTTGTGTCTCAATCAAACTGTGAGAGATTTGGAGGGTGGAGAGTGAGCGGATACATTTCAGGAAGGCCAAAGCAGAAATATCGACCACAGTAATGCTGCTCTTCCAGCGTGTGGTGACGGATCATACGCCCGGCCACCTGACGTACTGCTGTGTGTGTGAAAAGGACTGTGGATTTACTGCTCGCCTGGACATCATCCAACACGCTGACAGGGCTGTCGCTTGCCGCAAGTTCTTGATTTAGGAGCTCCAGACAGATAGACGGACACCCTGACGCGATTACTGGCACAGGGGGTGTTGCTTTGAAAGGTCCAGCATTCCTCTGTAGCTGCTCCTTTTGAGGACAGCCTGTTCTAAAGCACACCAGTTCTACAGAAAATACCATTTGCTGCAGTAGTGATTGAAATCTTGCAAAGGAAGTGGTGAGAATCCTCTAGAGAGTCTTTCAGAATATTAAAGAACATACAATGAAAACTGAAGGAAGCAGAATTATCTGTTGATCAGTGTCATTTCATGTGAAATAAAATTGCCTCTTGGTCTGCAAGGGTCTGTATGATGCCACGGATTTCTGCCCTGTTAGAGCTGCCCCGGCCATCCGTAAATGCTGTTATTGTGAAATGGAAGTCTCTAGGAGCGACCAGAGCACAGCCACGAAGCGATAGACCACCCAGCCCTTCAGAGTGGGTGTCCTCTGTTACATCACTCACCCCAGTTAAACCGCCTCTGGAAGAAGAACTGTACATGAGGACCTTTGTGAAATACACTATATGGGCAAAAGTATTGGGACTAGGGTTGCAAAGGGGTGGAAAATTGTGTTTTGATCGACAATGGAAGCGTCACAGATAGCTTTGTTTCATGATCGTACATTGTGTTGTGTTGGGGATCTCAAACTTGAAGTTTATGGTTTCTGGAACTTTAAAAATGTTGTTGTTTAAATGTCCACATAATTAAAGTCCAGCTGTGACAGACTTGTGTTTTCTAAATATTTGCACATAGTTTTTAAACATTATTTCAACATATAATAATATGTATGTTGGTGAAAATTTACAGGAATTTTTTTTTTTAATGGATTACTTTTTTTTTCTTTTCATGTCCAAAAAGTTCATTATAAAACTGTAATGCATGAATGGGGATGTAAGGATCAATAACTGAATAATACGTTTAGTTTAGGGGTTTAAACTGCAGGCTGTAAAATGCAAGGACGGCTAGTGTGTGGGGATTTTAAGTTTCATTTCTTTTTTGTTTGTTAATCGTCTTCGTTTTTTGGCTGAAATTCAAGCTATCTTGATCAGTGACGCGCAGTTATGTAACCTGGTCATAGCTGAAATAGTTGCTTGGCTCAGAGCGAGGGAAGGAAATGAGGGAGGAAGTGGGGGTGGGTGATTTGCATTTACCAGCGAAGTGTGTGCTATAACAGTAAAATTACCTAATTGGGATCTTCCTCAAAGGGTGGTCAGATGCTTTCCCAACAGTCTCATCATGTTAGACGTATTAGCATTTGATAATGAATCATTGTATCAGTAGATGGAATCTTTTTGCCATTGAAAGTAAAAGCAATAATGAGACATTGTAATAAGATTAGACTTTTTTAAAGAAAACAAAAACTTTTCCCATCGACTGCAATAGCAATAATAAGACATAGTAGTGAAAGTAAAATCTCAATAAAAAAATAGAAAGTACAGAAAAAAATAAAAGCCACAATTACATTTTCTTCTTTTTCGAAGCGGACACCTCTTCTGAGCAGAAAATAATCACAGTACAGTTAATGTCGTGAGAAATGTCCAACATTTGCGCCCCTTATGACCTGTCTGTGGTTTTTATTCGTTTGTTTGTTTTTTTGCAGTTTGATTGCATGCGGTGCTGTCATGCGCCCCTACGTGGAGGCCAACATATCCCACAAGTCCCACACCACCATCAAGTACTTCCTGAAGATGTGGAGCAGCGTGAGCGAGACGCTCATCTTCATCTTCCTGGGCGTGTCCACGGTGGGCGGGGACCACAAGTGGAACTGGACCTTCGTCACCATGACCATCATCCTCTGTATGGTGGCGCGTGTTCTGGGTGAGTTACAGTAGAAGGAATGTGAGGACAAACACACCATCCTGATCTTCTCAAGCAAACACCAGATAACCCCCAGTGCTGGTATGGACAAGAGCCGCACAGTGTTTTTAATTACTGGAACTTTTGGAAAGAAAGCCATTATGTTATAACGCATCACTAATATAGATCCACTAATATATTTTAATATGCTGTGATAATGCATGACAAACGTAATTTTCTCCATTCTACTTTTTCTCCAGTACTGTCTTTCCATTTTTGTGCAAACCATTATTATGACGAACCAACAAAGTGGTAGCTGAAATTCAAACAGTCTTATGCTGTCCAGTCCACATACCAGAAAGAGAGGCTCCTTAAAAGGGGTCAAAAGTCATAGTAAACTTTGTCATCTCAGCTAAATACATGTTACAAGACGGCTCCAAAGTTCACAAAAAGTACAAAAAGACACATAGTATGCACCCATATAAATACAATACAAATATAAACTCTGAGTAAAAATGTGTTTAGTACAAATGAGTAATATTTCACATTCAAAAATTGTGCATAATCTGCACCATCAGTTAAGTGCAGAACAAACATATACTGTACTTTTTCCACAGTAGGGCATAAAATGAAGGATCACAGTCTTGAAATGAGAAATTTTAATGTACTTTTGTCTGTTTTGTTTGATAACAGTATGTCATTAGTAACTCCTCTTCCTTTGAAAAAACCCTTTGCCAGCCCTTGTTTTTGTTCTGTTCCTTTTTTCTGCACACCCTGACTGGGTAAAGGCACTTTTCCACAAGTACACAGGAACTGTGCTGTATCTAACCTGTACAGCAGTGCACAGGGATTATGGATTTTCCAGTTTATCTCAGTCTGGTAACGGAGTTTCTGACTCAATTCTCTCCACACAGTTTATGGCCGGTCGTCCCAAAATTGCGTCCATAGAGTCAAACCGGTGGAATGTTTTTTTTCTTTCTGTCAGAACTGCTTTTGTTACTGTGGTCTTTTATTGTTTATAGTATTTAATGTTTTCTCAACGTTCTTTATCTTGTTAGTGATGTCTTGGCACATTTCCGTGTTTCTGACAGAATTAAAGATATATTTGTTAGCATCATAGAAAACTATCTCCAACCCAAACAGGCCGTCATACTTGTACTTTTTTGTCTTTGCAGTTATTCGTTAGTATCTCCACTGTTGTTTGTTTTTGCACAAGAACAGAAAAAAGGTCATGTTTCCATCTGTTGTCATGACCAATCGGACAGCAGTGATGCAGTCAGCTCAGGTTTGGCCCTGCCATCGAACTACTGCGCAAGTTCAGCTCACTTTGTTTGTAATGGGAAGACATTTGTCCACGGTACGGCACGGTTCCTCCTGCCAGCCCTGGATTACCCAGCTCAGGTGGTTAGGGAGATAAAGTAGAACTGTGTTCTTGCTCAGGGCTGTTGTGGCCACGAACCTGAGCTGCAGTGAGTTGTGTGTTTAGAAGCGAATGAATGGTCTGAATGAACAGTACTCTTAAACTGTGTTCCCTCTTAAAGGTCACAAATGTTACTAGTTGTTACTAACGTGTGAAATGTTTTTGACCGTACTACATAAAAGTCTTGCATTGTTCCTCATTTCTTTATGTTTTGCATCCATAGATACAGACTTTCTTGTATTTTTTATGTAGTCTTGAGGAACATTTCTCCAGGCTTCCTGAAGGACTCTCAAAGTCTCTCATTTTCAGTCCAGTTCCTGAACCTGACCAGTTTCAGAGGAATGTTTCTGTTTGTTAAGACACACAGTGACCTACGTATGAGTCATTCAAGCAGAACAAAGAGCATCTAACTTAAGGCCGGAACCAGTGAAGAAACGGTGACAGAAGAGGCGGTGATCAGTATACTGGTGGTGCTGAATGCTGAGTGGTTGGAACTCCTTTATCTAGGCTCCTTGTATCATTAGACACTTTGTAGCCAGTCACAGAAAAACATTATTTCCTTCATTTAATCTACTTAAAGATAAGTGAATTTGACGGGCACCAACAAGGTGATTCAAATCAAAATATGAAGAAATGAGGGGTGGCACCGTCATGTTCCTCAGCTGATGACCTGGAATCACGGTAATGTGTCTTAGCTCGTTGCGGATGTTTTGTTTATTTTTCAGTTAAAGATGGTCAGCATCAGTCTTTCTTGTCTGCTCCTCAGTTCTACCAGCAAAATAGTCTTTCTGGATCATCTGGGACAAGACAAGTAGCAAAGCCTGAGAAAACACACACTCTGTCTGAAGTGAGCTGTGGTCAAGAAAATCAGTGAGGCTATGAACATTTCTGGTGCAATTAATTAGTGGTAATGATCCATATGGTGTTTTAATTAAAGGACATGGTGGTTTATGACAGCAGTTCTCAGTTCCAGACTCTCCCAGCACTGCAGAATTTAGCTTTTTTCGCCACTTTATCTTACTTGACACTGTCCTCACACACACCCAATTTATTCCAGATTTTGATTGAAATTCAAGCAGTTCAATGTCTCATTTTATTTTTAAACAAAAGCATAGAACAAATAAACATTGGAAGTAAAAAAAAAATAATAATGGAATCCATGTATAAACCAAAATGTGTTCTAAACTTGTGACTTTGAAAGTAGCCACCTTTTGCAGATATAACAGCTGAACACACTCGTGGCATTCTTTCTACAATGGAAATCGAACATTCGGCAGAAAGATCTTCCTGACTCTGTGGCTGAAGTTCCCATAAATGTGTGGCACTTGTAGGCTGCTTTGCTTTCCCTCTTCTGTCCAGTTCATCCCAAAGCAGCTCGATGACGTTTAAGTCTCAGGACTGCTGGCCGCTCCATGTTCTCAAGCTAGTTCTGGCATATCTTGGACTTATGTTTTGGGTCAATATCTTGGTGTAGGATGAACCCCTGACCAACTAGGCGCATACCAGAGGGTACTGCATGGTACTGCATGGTACTGCATGGTACTGCATGGTGCTGCATGGTGCTGCATGGTGCTGCATGGTGCTGCATGGTGCTGCATGATGCTGTAGAATGCTGTGGTAGCCGTTTTGGTTCAGGGTTTCTCTCACTCTGTACAAGTCACCGACTCTGAATCCAGCAAAACAGCCCCAGACCATCACACTTCCTCCACCATGTTTGACAGTTGAGGTCACACACTGAGGAACCATCATTTCGTCTACTTGATGACGTACCAAAGATATCCAATTTTGATTCATCAGTCCATAACACCTTCCAGTCTTCAGTAGTCCACTGGAGGTGTTTCAGGGCCCAGGCGAGCCTCAAACCTGCAACTCGAAGTCTCCTCTTTACAGTTGAAACTGAGACTTGCTTAATACGACCACTATTATGCAAGCTGTCGACTCTCAGAAAGTTGTCTTCTGATGCTGTTGTGGCTTTGGGTCTGCCAGACCTCTTCCTGTCAGAGTTGGCCCCAGTTTCTGAGTGCATTTTGATGGTGAAGAAGACTGTACTCACTGACACCTTGACTTTCTTCGCAATGATGGTCCATCTCTTTTCCATTGTTAATTGCCTTTTTCTTGCCATTTTTGTAGCAACACACTACTTTCTACAGTACAGTGCAGTTCATACTTCATATATATATATATATATATATATATAGAGTAATAATAATAAAGAAATACCACAATAACAATAGCAGCTCTGACAGAAACACTTTCCGCTGGTTTGACTCCATAGACGCAGTTTTGGAACGACAACTGGCCAGAATTACACATCAGAAACACTGTTACCGGGCTGAGATACACTGGGGAGATCTATATATATATATAATTTTTTATAAACCAGCTGAGACATAGAACTGCTTGCTGCATGCAACCAGGTGCACAAAAAAGCAACAAACTTTCAAAATAAAAGGATTTTTAAAGAAAACCTGCGTTAATGCGAAATTTGCGATAAAATAATTGTCTGCGTTAAATAACGCGTTAACGTGCCCTGATGGTTATCGATGTGCTTGTACACCTTCACGTTTCTAACAGAGTTACAGATACATTTTGTACCATCATAGAAAACGCATACTGAAATTTATCTTCTCATCCAAAACAGACCGTCTTGCTTGTACTTTGTCAGCTTCCCAGTTGTTGGTTTGTATCTCTGCCTTTTCTTGCACAGGCAGTGAAAAATAAGGCCTCTTTCCATGTTATTATGATGGCTTTTCGACCAATCAGAAAGCAGTGATGCAGTTGCTTTTGCCCGTGCCGGCGAGCAGCTCAAGTTTGGCTCGGGTACGGGTCACATTTGTTTGCGCTACTGTTCAGTTCTGTGCTTGGACATATTAAAGTTCAGGGCCAAGACTGAAAGCTACTGGTTTTCATTGACCACACAAATGAAGAAATTTGAATTCCAACTCATTGGTGTTCTCTTTCTCACCCAGGGGTCATTGGCTTGACGTTTGTGATCAACAAGTTCCGCATAGTGAAGCTCTCGAACAAGGACCAGTTCATCATCGCCTACGGTGGCCTGCGAGGTGCAATCGCCTTCTCCCTGGGATACCTGCTGAAGAAAGAGCACTTCCCCATGAGGCAAATGTTCCTCACGGCCATCATCACGGTCATCTTCTTTACTGTGTTCGTGCAGGTGAGGCTAAGGAATTTTTTATGTATGTATAAAATTTCACCGCCCTTTAACACTAGAACCGCCAACATTCCAGTCCCCCTAGAACCGCCAAGGGGGGTCATTTTGACCCTGTTGCAATAGCGTCAGCGATGCTAAGATGTCGTTTCTAGAAGCTGTGAAGTGGCTCATTCCCATCTTCTTTTTTAAATAATAATGGAGAATTGACAAAATAAGTGTTTAAAATATATGTTTTTGCATTTTTTGCAAATAAATATTTATTTTGGTCAAACAGGTAAAATACATTTTCAAAGTAACGCTGCGCACTCCCTCTCTCTCGCCCTTCGTCACACACACACGCACGCACGCACGCACACACATTATTCACAGTCAGCTCACACGGTGTACACTTTGACTGTGCACGGTCCACAAACTGCACGTTGGCACTTCACGCACATTTTTGTGGTTTTGTTTTTTGCGCAATTGCGTTTTACACTGCAACTCCTCCACTTCTCATTGGGGATGACCTGCGAGATCGCTGGTGTTTGTGCCTTGAGACGTGCTCACTGCGCAACAGCTTGCAGAGCTCCAGGATCATATACATCTTTTGTATGGGTCAATGTCTTAAATTTCGCAGAATTTTAATTGATGTTGCGCTGTAAAAGTCGGATGACATCACAAGCATCTTGCGTTGCTAAGCAACAGGAGGGGCGTGGCACAAAAAATGACAGCTATATATGGTGATCTAACTGAGGTGTAAAAATGACCCCTTCGGCAGTTCTAGGTATAAATGGTCGTATTTATTTTTCTTTTTATCACACACTCACCAAAATCCACTAGATGATTATTAAAGC
>JBBPCX010107373.1:2500-21875 GCA_037974365.1 Hydrocynus forskahlii
TTGCCAACCAGCCTGGCGCTGGAGTGGATGATGCCATCATCCACCTCCTACATCATTCCCTCTCTCACCTGGAGAACACTGGGAGCACTGTGAGAACCATGTTCTTTGATTTATCCAGTGCCTTCCCACAATCCTGATGGACAAGCTGGAATACACAGGAGTGAACATCACCTCACCACATGGATACTGGACTACCTCACCAACCGACCACAGTGTGCGAGAACTCAGGGCTGTGTGTTGGACAGGGTTGTCTGCAGTAGAGGGGCCCCACAGGGACTTTGTAGACTGGTGCCAGCAGAACTACCTCCAGATCAACACTGGAAAAACCGAGGAACCACAGTCACAAACATCCTCCACTGCAACAACTAAACATCCAAGGCATGGACATTGAGACTGTGGAGAGCTACAGGTACCTTGATGTTCATCTGAACAATAAACTGGACTGGACTCACAACTACAAAAAAGGGCAGAGCAGGCTGTAACTGCTGCGGAGGCTCAGGTCCTTTAGAGTGCAGGGGCGGCTCCTGAAGATCTTTTATGACTCTGTGGTGGTCTCTCTGTTGGGGACAGAAAGAGACTGAACAGGCTGATCTGGAGGGCCAGCTCTGTTCTAGGATGCCCTCTGGACCCAGTGGAGGTGGTGAGTGACAGGAGAATGGTGGCTAAGCTGTCATCCCTGTTGGAGAACATCTCCCACCCCATGCAGGAGACGCTGACAGCACTGAGCAGCTCCTTCAGTGGCGGCTGCTGCACCCACGATGTGGCACGTAGAGATTCCGCAGGTCTTTCCTTCCAACTGCTGTCAGACTCCACAACAAAGACTTTACAGATGATCACACACGCACAGACAAACAAACACACAGATCCAATACACCATGGTAGTTATGCACAATATTATTTGAGTGCAATTTTTCTTATGGAAACGTGCAATTTCTTGGGGTGGGACTATTACTGCTGGAAAAAATGTGCAATTTAAAATATGCAATTTTTCTGGTGTATTTCTACTGTTATTGTCACTCCATTGTGTACATATATGTGTGTGTATCAACAGTGTTCTTATATTTACTTATATATACATATATTCATTGTGTACATATGCACATATAACTATTAGTCTACAATTTGTTTACATATAGTTCACAAAAGTTTTAGAACATCCCTGTTTTTGTTTTTTTGTATTGAAATTCAAGCGGTTTAATGTCTCATTGTTCATTCTGCAGAAAGTTCTTCCCAACTATGCAGCAGAAGTTCCCATAAGTGTACGGCACTTATAGGTTGCTTTGCTTTCACTCTTCTGTCCAGTTCATCCTAAAGCAGCTCGATGGGGTTTAAGTGTGGAGACTTCTGGCCTCTCCATGTTTTCCAGCTCACCATCATCTTTTTTTCTAAGGTAGTTCTGGCAGAGCTTGGACTTATGTTTTGGGTCACTATCTTGCTGTAGGACGAACCCGACAAACTAGGCACATACTGTCCAATTTCTGCCGTGACAAAGCAAATAGTGGGACTAATAAAGGTTTACCTCTCTTATCTTATCTTAACAGTACAGTTGCATCTCTATTACAGCTCTGAATGGAGGGAAGAATTTTCCCAAAACCCTCTGGTATGATTTTTCATGATCAGAATGCAGTAATCTCCAAAATATAATAAACGCTGCACTTCTAGGGGCATTTCTGTGTAATTAAAAGTTTAAAATATGAACAAAGTCATTCATTGGGTTGAAACACCCTACCAAGTCAGAAGTGAATACAGTGGTGATGAATGGAACCAGACATCTATTACAGGGGGCCCTCGAGTTATGACACAGATCCGTTCCTTCGGCAGTGATGCAATCTGAGTTTTGGTGTCAGTCACTTACCGATCCTAATACAGTTGAAAAATCATAAAAACACAACTAAGCCACAGAAAAAATGAAAAGGAAAACTCCCTGTATATTCTTCTACCGCATGCAACCTGTCGAGACCCCCTGTATATAAAATGGTTATGAATGAGGTCTGAGGCCTCTGAAATTGTGTTATGATTTGGTCTTCAAATGAGAGATATATGCAGAGTTTAAAAAAAAAAAAAGTTTTTCAGATGTACCACTATTTTTACCAGATTTTACTACCATCAACATTACACATACACACTCCAGTAAGACAACTTTGTCTTTGCGCTGAAGACATTTAGGTGCCTGGTTCCCATCACCACCTTGGTTTCATTCCAAAACACCCTGAATGATTTTTCAATTCATTACAGCCATATATTGCAATAGACATTTGTGTTGCTGCCCAGAAAGGCTCACAATAAATACAGCAATGACCTTGAAATGAAGTTCTACGGACTGATGGGTGAAAAGTGAAACTTTTTGGAAGACTGGAGTCCCGTCACATTGGTGTAACACAAACACAGGGTACCACAACAAAAACCCCATAGTATATGGTAAAGCAGCCTGACTGTAGTTCCTGCTGTATCACTATACGCTGACTCACAGGGATTTCTAGCAGCGTGCAGTCCGCCGTGGGCCAGGTTGGCACAGATGAGCACACATAAGACTGTGTTCTGTTCCACCGCCTTCATGAAACACACACATCAACTACAGAGCCGAAGTGGGTGGAGTGAGATCATACGACAACACACTTCAGCACGAGCCATACATCAGTGACCTTCTCTCTCTCTCTCTCACACACACACACACACACACACACACACACACACACACACACACACACATGAATTAATAAGCTTCCAGCAATCCACATGCATTTACATAATAAACACACAACATCTCAACCACCGAAGCCCTTAATAACATATTCACACCACCATGCTTTTCATACAAAAAACTGCAGTTCTTTTTCAGATGTGAATATTTCATGACAAATGGCCAGTGGAAATGTTCCAACGTCTCAGCAGATAGTTAACCTTTCATCATTATTTTTGATACTGCCATGATAATGTATTCATTAAAACCCTGTAGTGATCAAAAAAGTTTTTAACGTCATTTTCACGGCAGTGATGTGTTGGTGGTTATACATTTGGGAGATTTCTGTTCTGGAGAAACAGCTATCATAATTTGGTTCTTATCAAATTCGCTCAAATTTTTCTGCCTGTCCATTTTTCGGTTCTGCCTATTACATTCCAGCCTTTGACAGGTGTCACTGCAAACAAGCCCATCAATGTTATTCACGTTACTTGTCAGAGGAGATATATATATATATATAAAAACAGTCCAGAATGGTGTAGGTGAGCATACTGGGGGACACACCTTCACTCATACACTGCGTTACGGCGTATTCTGAATACACTGCCTATTCTTCTGCTGCATGCAACCAAACTAGTTATGGGAACGAGTGTCATATACTCAAAGTGTCGTGTGTCGAGGCTGTTGTACCCCGAGGACCCCCTGTATATACACACAGGGGGTCCTCAGGGTACAACAGCCTCGACGCGTATGCTTTATATATATATATATAGGATACGTTTTTTAGAGCCGATTTTATTCTCACAGCGACCTATACATAAGCATTTTGCACACACACAATCACACACACAAACACAAAACAGGTGGACGCATTATAATTGACTTAAAGTGCTGACCTTAAAACTCCAGTAGTTTGGCTGTTGCTGTGAAAAGAGAGAGAGAGAAAAGAGAAAAAAGAAAAAGTTAGACATTCATATTTTCTCCAGCAGAAAAGTGGAAAACACTCAGCACTTTCACTCCTCTGACAGTCAGCCTGGTGGGAGCTGGGGGGGGGGGCATAAAAGGACATCACGTTAAATAAATGAAAAGCTCGTTATGTTAACGGTGCCCCTCACACCCTGCATATTTATAATATTTCATCCTGAAGCACCACGCGGCCTTCCTGTCTTAGATTTGTGTTCTACTTCATCTCCAAGCTCACAAAGCGGCCACTTCACTCCAGCCTCTTCACGCCGAGCCCTCGGCTGCCCCTCACTCAACATTGGATTACAGCAGAGTGTGAGAATGAATTTAAACACACACACACACACACACACACACACACACACACACACACATACACACACACACCGCTCAAGACTCACACTGGCCTGCTTCCCACAGCCCTCAGTCATACACACTTTAGTTGCTGTTCCACTGAATGGCACTGGCTTGACTTGGCTCACTTTTTTTCTATCAGGCAAATCTAGTACCTAGTGCCTGATACCTACTTCACTGTGGTTCCAAATGAGTTCAGTAGGAACCAAAACGTGATGTGAAAACAGTCCAGACTACTGATTGGTCAGAGAAAATCATCCCACGTGATACAAGCTATCCTCAGACACCCAAACCTCCCCTAAAAGAGACCAGACAAAGATCTAAAGAACTGCAGGCCTTTCTCACCTCAGGTAAGGCCAGTGCTCATGAATCCACAATCAAACACAGACTGGACAAAAACAGGAAACTCTTTGTGGGTGGGGTCCAAAACCCCCACCAAAAGCACTTTGATGACCTCCAAGCCAGTACTGATCTGTGGACTGTTTTTTGGAAGACCTGTCAAATCTGGTGTAAAGTTAACATGGAACTCCACAAAAACATCATTAGTCAAAAGTGGTGCTGGTGTGAGGATGTGGAGATGATTTGCTGCTTCAGGGCCAGGATGACCTTCCATGTCTGATGGAACCATGAATTATTACTTTATTCTGAATATTGATTTCTTGCAACTTTATTCTGAATGTTATTAGAACTCTGATGTGAATACGAATTTTATTACACATTTATTCTGAACATTAATTTACTTCAAGCTTATTCTGAATGTTAGTATTTTGAACGTTGCAATTTTAATCCGGATGTTACTACACATTTATTGTGAATATTAATGTAATTACAACTTTATTCTGGGTGGTTTTGCTAATTTATTCTGTATATGTGTATGATATATTTATTTTAGATAGTCATTTTATTACTACTTTATTCTGAATATAAATTTGATTGCCACAAATACATGTTTGTTCAAAGAATTCCGTAATTTCCCACTGGTTTCTATTATAAGTGCTTCTAATAGAGTCTTGAATGAAGAGCTTTTTTAAGTATAGAGAAATTAATCAGCAGGACTATGTGGTAACTGCAGGTACGACACAGGTGCAGCAGACAGAGATCCAGCTCTTGAGTGCAACTTTAATATGGCCTCTGTTTTAGGGGTTAATTCAACACAAGATATGGTTTCACACAAATCCTGCAGAGGCCGCCAGGACAGGCAAATGAGCATTTTAATTTCTCCCTCTGAGGTGCAGAATGAAATGTAAAATAGTATATAATCACTCCGTGACTGTGTGTGTGTAATGTGTGTGTGTGTGTGTCTGTTAAAGCCTCTGTAGTCAGGGAAGACCTCCTGATCCCGGTGAAATTAGACATCCAGAGCAGTCCCATGAATTTTAATTCACATTCTACATCTCTCATTCTCTCAGCTTATTCTCCCCCCTCTTATCAGCAGGCTCCGGCCCACAGTGGAGTTCTCTGTCTTTCACAAACACACAAACACACACCCATACACACACACGCACAAACATACACACAGGTTTATTGAACTAGGTGTGGAATGGGGAATGTTGAATAGGCTGCACAGGCTGTGTAGATAGTAGTACAAAGAAACACACACACACACACACACACAGACATACTAAAACTAAGAATAATAAATATTAATAATATTATACAGTAAATAGTGATGTTATATTCAGTATATCAGTGAGTTCCTTGTGGAAGTCCAGTATTATAGGAGTTTCCATCAGAAACCTGGTTTAATTCAATCAGTCCTTCATTAAATTAAACCAGGAGCTGCTGATGGAGTTTCACAAACCCAAACAATGGCTGGAGGAACCGAGGAGGAATCTGGAACCGAACCTGTGTTCTCCTCACCAGCTCACAAAATATCAACTACATTTTACAAACAAAACAAATCTTGATACTTTTCACGGCTTTCTAACGTTACCTTTGCTGGCAGAAAGACAGTTTATCACACGCTGTGAAAAAAGGGCTTTAAACAATGCACTGTACTGTAAGGGTGTGGTTTAAATGAGCAAAGTGCTGGAAGGAAGTGGGTGTAATTACTGACTGCAATGGATTAAACATTAATCAAGAGGACGGTGTTAATAATAACATGCATGTGGAATGTAATTTAGAGAGCCAATCAGCAGTCAGGATTTTGGAACAAGCTTATTAATTCACCAATGGTGACTTAACCCCTTAGGTACTGAAATTTGATAATAACAGTAACATTACACATCATTTCATGATTACAAGTATTGAATTCTGAACATCTGAGGTGTTTTCCTAGGCTGTGATGAACAGTGTCAGTGTGGAGTGGCAGGTATTTGTGACTGACGTATACTTTAATTATTATTATAATTATTACTCTTTTTATAGTTGAATTTGGCGCCTCTTGTCCTCCTACAGTTTTTGAAATATGGGCATGATTCCAACATGATTACTTAATATTTGCTGTAGTGCACGTGCATATAACTTTTTGATCAGTTGATCAGGGGCTTGAGTATTGATTATTAAAAAAATATCAATTAGTGTGATCGAGTCGCCTCTATAATATTTGTGGAGAGAGAGAGAGGATGATTGAGTCTCCTTCCAAATGTGTGCCAGAAAGGGAGAAATACCAACGCGGAGAAACAAACGTGGAGCAAAACACACAGCAGACTCATAAAGAGAGTTCAAGTTCAGGTCAGATACAAAAAAGAGACGTGTTTCACTATTTGTTGTAGTTTAATCAAGAATAATCAGCCTGTGCATACGGCTGCATGTTCAGCCATCCTGAACCATAAAACAAACGTTTGGATGTCTTTATAGCAACCACCCAACCACACAATTTTCTTGCGGAAATGCATGTAGTTTTTGAATGAACTTTTTTAAACCTGTTCCTGGAACAGGGGTGGGAAACTCCAGGCCTGGAGGATTTCCAGCACAGTATGCGATTTTCTACTCAAACACATCCGATTACATTTAGCAGCCAATTACCAGGTTTAGTGGGTGTTTCAAGAGCAGAAGAGGCCACAAACCTCAGGGACCTCAGGGACCACAGACTGTCACTCCATGCCTAAGCATGCCACAATTTAGCTAATGCTATAGTAACTAACACTCAACAGCTACCCTCCTTTCACTGGAAAAATGAGCTGAGCTGCAGTGAGAAACACCTGCGGTTGTGGTTTCTTTGTGGTTTGGTCTAGGAGTGAAATCAACTTGACACACCTGTGACCCTGATACCCCGCAATAGGCCGTAAGGCTTTGCACTGAGTGTGTGTTTTTGTGTGTGTGTGTGTGTGTGTGTGTGTGTGACGCTGGAGGGTGAAATGTGCAGAACTCCACGCTTACACTAATGCAGATACATCTGTGGCGTAAAATGGGCTAAACAGTGTTCTGTGAGTCCATTCACACACACAGTGAGCCGCTTTCATCTCCGTGCAGTGCGTTCTGCTCCAGGGACGGACTCCGATTGAAATGCAAATTCAGCACTGGAGTAACTAAAGCTGTGTCCTTAGAGATAGGCAGGCAGATACACACGTGCAGGCACACACATTCACACATACACACACACATACACACACCCACACAATATACACACACATACACACAATATACATACACACAATATACACTACACACATACACACACAATATATACACATATACACACAATATACATACACACACACAATACACACACACACACATACACCCACACATAGACAATATACACACACAATACACACACACACACACAAACAAACACACAGACACATTCACACATACACAAACACATACACAAATACATACAGACACATACACACAATATATATACACGTACACACAATATACATACACACAGACAGACACACACACACACACAATATATATACACTCATACACAAACACAAACACACACACACACACACAAACAAACATACCCACAATATACACACACACATGCACACAATATACACACATACAAATACACACACACATACACAACATACACATACACACCCAGACACACGCATACACACACATGCACACCCCCACACACACACATGCACACCCACATTCACACATATACACACACATACAGAACCATTCCAAATCTTGGAATCCGTTCACACTAGTAATTGTTGCTATTTTGTTTAATAATAACTTTTGCAGTGACAACTGAAACGCAGTGAACTGAAGGTTGTATGCCACTGTTTATCACCAACATGTGACCAGAATCAGCCAATCATTTATAATGGTTGTGACCGAAAACATCACTCTGGACCAGAGCTTATAGGAAAACCAGGCAGTCATCCAACGTGGAAGTTTATTCTGAATATACATTACTTAAAGCATTGAAAAATATCCTACTGTGAATATTTTTAATTAATATGTATGTATTACAGATTTATTGTGAATACTAAGGTTATTACAACTTTATTTTGAACTGAAGATGCTAAATTTACAGGGCAGGTAAGACTGTGTGGATGAGTTTGTCTGTCCTGTGATGCACTGGAGACGTGTCCAGAGTGTTTCTCCACATTTTACTCCTAGGACCGCTGGTCAAGGCTCCAGCCCCACCCCCCATGTCCCTGGATAGTAACAGTAAAGTGTAAAGTGGCCATTTGTCACACATGAACACACCACAGCACAGCACACAGTGTGAACAGTGTTCAATTCTTTCTCTGCATTTAACCCACTCACCAAGTGATCCAGTGGGCAGCAGTGCCCGGGGAAAAGAGTGGTTGGACGGGACCTCGCTCAAGAGAACCTTAGCGGTGCCACTGGCAGCTCTGGGATTCAAACCCACGACCTTCGGATCGCAGGTCCCTAAGCACCAGGCCACCAGCTACCCCAGCTGGTTGGGATATAAGGCTCAGAAAATGAATGAATGGACAGAACAGCTTCCAACATTCCAACACACACACACACACACACACACACACACACAGACACGTACACCTGCATGTTTGAAAAACGATGTTAACAAAAGTCAAAACCCAATGGCCTGATGTAATCTGATCTTCCACCTCTTTTGTGTTCTGTCTCTCTTTGCCGTTGCACTGCACACAGTGTGTGTATATGTGTGTGTGTCTGTGTGTGTGTATGTGTGTGTGTCTGTGTGTGTGTATGTGTGTGTGTCTGTGTGTGTGTATGTGTGTGTGTGACCCACAGCCCTCTCAGGTGACACAGTGTATGAAGGCTAAGAGCAGGTCTGCCTGGTTCTCCTGCCTCGATTCTTTTATTAGCTTTTCCTGCAGGAAACGGCTGAATGTTCCATTACTCTCAGATCGGCCCTCTAAGGCTTTAACAGGCTGGCCTGAAATGAAAAGATTCAGGTTTTTGGTTTATAGCACAACTCCTTGGGAAATCCTGAAGCACAAAATCTCAGGAGTATAAACCTCCATTGTAGGAAAACTATTTACAAATTATATTTATGTATTTCAAGAGCTAATCAAATAGTCCAGATCTTCATTTAGGTGCCTCAGACTTGTAAGTGTGGTTTAGGGCACAGCATGACTTACTGTGAGCTCTAAAAAACTATGACGCTATAAAAAAGTCTCCTCTGCAGGCAGTCATTATAGACAACACCAGGAATGGTATTTACAAAGCAGTCATAAAACAGAGGACAGAGTCTGATAACAAGTCTATGCCACCTTAACAAAGTTCTGGTTTGAGCAAGTTGAGAGTTGTTTTTACAGTATTTTTACAGAAACAAATTGGGCTAATTGGGTGACGACTGACTTCTAGTGTTCGTTAGCAACATTAGCCTCATAGCTCCAGTTTTAAACTAAAGAAGCAGTTTGAATATGTATTGGCTTTTGACCACTGTTCATCTTGAATAAGTGGAAAATTTTATACATTATTTCTTTTCAGTTTTACTTACTAGGATGGCATTTAGATTAAAGCTTTACAGACTCTCTCTTTTTACTGATGTCTGTGGAGCAGCTCTAAAAGCACTGGAAAGTGTTCCTGTGGCACAAAGCACTACCCGACTAAACAAAATGACTTTAAACAATACAGAGCACCAACAGCACCATTCGTCATCCGCAGCTGACCAGTCAATATTGCGGATGTCTTCGTGCCAGTCACTAGGACAAAAGTTCCCTATTTTTGAACATCTGGGTCAGCACAACACTCAACACATAGATCACCAACTTCTGAACAGGAAAAACTGCCTAACATCACTCAGGAGTCAGTTTATATTTTTTTTATGTATCATGTTTAGCTTGTCAATCAAACATTTTAACCCACTCACTAAGAACCGCATCCTTTTTTTTAAAGACATCATTTGAATACTCATGTGTCAGTCTGAAAGAAAAATCAACTCAATTGAAGCCACCTTTTATAGGAATAGGGGGTTATAGGTAAGTGTGATGATTTATTCATGCAGTTAGCATGATGCTAATTAGTGGCTGTTGTGTGTGATCAGATGGGAACCCTGTTGGAGGACTTCCCTCTTCTCTGGTAGAACCTTAGTGTTCTAGCAGCTCTTAATTGTAAGTCTAGGTTCGCTAGTATGAGAGACGTGATTTCTCGCAGACTATAAAGCCCAGATGTCTGTCGCTCTGGATAAAAGTGTCTGCCAAATGCTGTACAGGGGGTCCTCGCGTTACAACAATCTCGACATACGAGGTTTATGAAGCTGACTCCCATAAAAACTAAAAGAATTGAAAGTGAACATTCTGTTATACATGAACACACCACAGCACACAGTAAGAACAGTGTGAAATTCTTTATCTGCATTTAACCCATTCACCAAGTGAAGCAGCGGGCAGTCAGGAACACAGCGCCCAGCGAGCAGTGTGTGGGGTCGGAACCTTGCTCAGGGTACCTCAGAAGTGCTCAGCAGTCTCGGGAATCAAACATACAACTTCCTGATCACAGGGCGAATGCCCTAACCACTAGGCTACCAGCTGAGACGTGAGTGTTTTGGCGTACACCGTTAGCATTGTACTGATGGACTACGTGGGTGAACTAGTTTTTTTGTGTGCGGTGGAAAATACGCATAATACGCAGAATACGCAGTATCGCAGCGTGTGAGTGAGGGAGTTGGTGTCCCCCAGTTCGCTTACCTACTCCATTTTGGACTGTTAAAAGCGCAAGTGTTTTTTACTCATTTTTTGTCATTTTTTTCTGTTACTACAGTACAGGGAACAAGTACAGTATATTTATGTCCTTTTCCTTTTTCTATGGCTTAGCTGTGTTTTTATGTTCCAGATTATAATTTTACAGCTGTGTTAGGATCAGTAGGTGACTGGGGCTAGGAATTTTCAACTTACACCAAAATTCGGGTTACTTCATTTTTGTAGGAACAAAACTGTGTCGTAACTCGAGGACTCCCTATAAATGTAAATGTAAATGGCTGTTAGTTGCATTAGCCTTGTAGCACCAGTACAAAGCTACAGAAGCAAACTTTAGACACAAAACATGAACTACGATTGGGATAAAAGCCAAAACACACCAGGTGTGACCAATAAGAACCATCACCAGCTGAGAACCCCAAGTACCAACCGAGGCCAAACACGCTGCAAAGACTGCAGTCGACACAAAACATATGCTGTTTTGTTGTATTGCTGTTTGCACCAGCATGAAAGAGAATAGCTTTCGATACAAGGAGTGACTAAATCTACAAGCCACAAACGTCTGTGTTTAAGCTAAATCCAGTGCGTGAAAGTGAAAGTAAACCACCGCTGGCTCGCTGCTAACATAACAAAATCTCAGAACAGCGACAAGAAAAAGCTACACTAAAACAGTAAACAGTGCCACTGGTACGTATTCATGATCTTAAGACAAAAAATATAAAAAGTCTGTCAAATGAGTGAGTATGCCAAGGATAGGTTCCCCTTTTGAGACATGGTTCTTTTTGAGGTTTCTTCAACCAACGGCAGGGAGTTTTCCTCACCTCTCAAGCGGCTCTGGACCCCGTGAAGCTGCTTTGTAAAAAGGACTTTAGAAATTAAATGTACTTGACTTGACATTATTTTATGTTAGTGTGTTATCCTTCTGCGCTCCTTTTTAATAAGAGCACATTAGTTCTGGTTGCAACTGCAATATTCAAATAATATCCCTTTACAAATTCAGACCATCCTTTACAAATTCAGACTTCATATAGCAGTTGATACTCAACCTGGCATTGAAAACTTTCCTCTTCTGTGATTATAGATCCCATCAGAAAACTAACCTCCGCCCCTCTTCCCCACAACGACATCTAATGCCTGGATCTAAATCACCTGAGTTCTAATCGCATGACTCTTATAAATCAACATAAATACCACAGACATCTGCTGTCAGGTTTGTGAAGTATTGCCTTTGGACTCTCCCTGCATGCTGAGCATGTTTTGTACCTTGTTATCTGGCCTGCCTGATTTGAATTACCTTGCCTGTATTTCTCGTCTTTGATTCCTGTCTCGCCCCTTTTGATTTGTTTACTGATTTGGATTTGCAGTTCTAAACTCTGACTATTTGGACTGCACTCTTGGACTCGGCTCTTTGGTAAGACAACTCGGAACTGTTTGCTAATCGGACTGCCTTGTGGTTTTGGAACTCTGCCAGTGTCTGTTTTTTGTAATCTGCTGCGCAAAGCTTGGGTCTATCTTAGTCTGAACCTGATAGATTTTAAGGTCCATCTCATTGTCGACCACAATCTATAGGTGAAAATACCAGGAGCCTCATGAAATCAAACTGGTGCAGCACCTACCACACAAACTATGGGTCGACCAGCAACTCTCGCATGAGAGATTTACACAAAAAATCAGTCACTTTAAAGTTTACAGAGCACAGATTTAAATATATATTCACGCACACACACACACACACACACACACACACACACACACATATATATATCAGTGCTCATAAGTGATATTCACCAACATTAGCAAAGCTCCATACTGAATCCAGTGAATCCAGATTTTTTTTTTCACCAGGCTATACAGGTTCCCACTGGAGCACCAAAGCCCATGTTCAGCAGGCAATGCACCCCGGAGCAACACGGAGCCTTTGTGCATTTCTCTGTCTGGTTCAAGGGCAAACCAGGAGATTCCAACTGCAGCTTCCAACTGTGCTCAGATTCCCCCTCATTAGGTTGCAGGGCAGGTTGACTAACGTAGCGCAGATACTATATATGTACTTCACAGCCTGCCTCAGCCTGAAGTGAGATCACGCACGGCAGGATGGCACATACCTTCACAGTCATTAAAACGTGCGCCATTGAAATACACTACATGATTTGTGGACCCACCAAAAATGTGTGAATCTGATGTCTCTCCTGCACTCAAAACGATCTAGAAAGTGTTCATTTATAAAGCATTTATAAAAACCTACTGCACAAGACTTTCGTAAAGAAAGAGTACAAGGTCTCTTCAGATCAATCGAACACTACTGAGATCAAAATACTAAACTATCTTGCTCCTATATGATCTACCTAACAAGGTCAAAAATGCCCAGCATCCATTCAGCATATACTCAATGATCAGCCATTACATTAAAACCACCTTTTTAATATTGTGTAAACCCCCTAAAAAGCTCTGATACATTAAAAGATGGACTCCACAGGACCTCTGAAGGTAATGTGTTATCTCCACAGAGACATTACAGCAGATCCTGTAAGGTGGGGTGGGGTGGGGTGTCTGTGGACCGGAGCAATATGTCCCACAGATGCTCGAATGTATTGAAACTTGGGGAAAACAGCACATTGAATGTTCCTCACATCGTTCCTAAACAATGTCTACAGCATGACAGGGCGCATTATGTCGCTGAAAGAGGTCACAGCCATTAGGAAATGCCATCACCATGAAGGGGTACACTTGGTCTGCAACAATGTTTATGCATGTGGTTCATGCCAAAGCAACACCCCCCTCAATGTCCTGCACAAGGTTTCCAACGGGAACATTGTCCAGAGCATCACACTGCCTTCACCATTATAGGCACTTTCAGTGGAGGACATGATTCATAGTAGATTTTGAAATCACACATATTGTGTGTAATGCATGCCTTGACTGTGGATACACCAAATATGGGATAGTGTTCTATCTCTTTGTCCTTTGCTTGAAGGGTATTTCTTTTAATAGACATGTCCTGTGAAACAGTATTGAACACTCGGGTTGCCTAGGAAGACATGACTGTTACCCTACGGCACCAGGACCTTTACTATATTTGTTTATCATCTATTCCAGTACAGAAGTAGCCCAGCTGATGGAATGGGCAACTGGTTTCATGACCATAGGAGCATAAATCCAGGAGCATAAAGACAGAGCCCAACAGGGTGGTTCCACCAACTGGCTGGATGTCATTTGCTGTTTTGCTACCTTTATTTGGCAAATTAAAGGAAACCGCCCATTTCATTTTCTGTTGTATAGTTCTTTTTTTTAGTGGATTATCCTAGAAGCTTAAGTTTTCTCCATGACAGATTCAGCACTGTTACTCTGAATGACCTCTGAATGGTCCCATACACAGCAAGGTATGATGCACATTGTGTGCTGAAACCCTATATCATAGCCGGTATTACCTTTAAATTTGTGTTAAAATAGTTCTGTGGGATCAGACCAGATGGGCTGGCCATTACTTTCTCCCACTTCTCCCATCAGTGAGCCTATGGGTAATAACCACTGTGTACTGGGATAACCCTGGAAACGGGAACAAGACCAGTCATCTACTCATCACAGTTTGGCCCTTGTCAAAATCACTCAAATCGTTACACTCACTCATGTTTCCTGCTTCCAACACATCAACTTCAAGAACTAACTGCTCACTTGCTGTGTAATATATTCTACCCCTTGACACGTGCCACTTTAATGATGCAATCAATGTTATTCATTTCACCTCAAGTAGTCCAGTCAAGTAGTCAAGTAGGTTTGTTGTCATTTCAACCACATACACAGTAAACAATGAAATGAAACAACGTTCCTCTAGAACCATGGTGCAAACACAAAGCACAGAAAAACAGGCACCAATAAGCTTCACATTTCTGTGTTACAAGCTCTATATGTCAGTGTACAACTACTGTCTGACCGTTGTTAGCTTACTAGTTAAACTAGTACAGCTAATGGAAATTCTTCTTATGAAGCAAAATACAATACTTCTGCATTACACACTGCCATGTAGGGCTCCTGAGTGGAATCAGTGTCTAAGTGTCCAGGACAGGACTACAGAGAGAGTGCAAAAAATCCACAAGTGCCACATTACATATATTTTACAAGACAAGACAACATACAGTGCAGTCAACAGTAGTAATGGCACTAGTGTGAGTAAATGTTTTATGACATACTGTATTCTAGCTCCAGAGTCATTAAATGTGCAAAAATGCAAAGGAATGAAAAGATTGAGTTGGCCAGCATTAAATAATTGAGCAAAAATAGCAAGCAGTGTGTGTGTGTGTGTGTGTGATGTACAGTCTGTTACTCAGTTCGGATTTAGGAGCATGCGTGGTTTTAATGTTATATCTGATTTTATTGCAGAGTAGATCAGTCTTTGAAATGATAAACTAACAAAAAGCGAAGAACCACTTTTATCATCGGTTGTGGAGTTTTTGCTTTTGCCACTGTAGGGCGTAGGGTGCTCTGCAAAAAAGCCAGTGCCAGCAGAATTAATCTAAATATAAGACGCTCATTAAAACTAACTGCCTGTTAGTGTTCATATCTGAAATGTTAAGCATCCTTTGGTCCACATTTTCTTTGAGCTTGCCTGAGGAAAGGAGAAAACTGATTAAAACATAAGCCTAAATAAGTGTGTTTTTATCACTTAATTGATCATATTAAAATTCCGTCCGTTAAATACATTTGTTTTCATTATTACACACTCATTCAATTATGTTGAGTTTAGTTAAAGTTGCATATTGACAGCCAACCCCACTCCTCCACCACAACCCAACCCTCCGTTTTACAATTTACAGTTCAAGAACATGTGGTGGTGCTTCACATGACTGAGTGGATGCATGTGCCAACCTTCAGCCTCCAGTCCATCATGCTATCTAGTTTCTATTAGTCATTTCTATGATTAATAAAAAAGCGCTCCTAAATTACCAGAAAATGACCAAACTAAAGCCCCTTTTTCTGTCAAAGAAAATGGTATGAAAACAAGCTGTAATCTCTGTCGACTACACGGTTATACGTGCTGCTAACAAATGACTAGAAGTGGATTATGCTGGACTCCTATAAGTCTGTGAACACTAGGACTGCCAACACTAACATTATAATCAGAATCAGAATCACGTTTATTGGCCAAGTACGTGAGCGAACACATACAAGGAATTTGATTCCGGTGTTGATTGATTCCGGATGATGTTTCTCAAGCACAACAGTATAAAATACAGCAATATGTAAAAGACAAAGTGAACAATAAAATAAAAACTGACTGAGGTGGGGCTGATTTACCTCTAGCCCAACCTTTACATTCAAACAGACTGTCTGGATTCTGCATCAAACGTGCTGCGACATAATATTTGTAGTGACGCTCCCTGGAATTGTTCTGCGTTTGCGCTCATTTTTTAAATTCAGCTCCGCCTCCCCAAAGCCTGCTGTCAGTACTAGTAGTGGGGGGTCTGCCTAAAGTCACTGTAAAATACCACTTACACACACAAACATGAAAATCCTATACAGGCAAACTCTGGGAATGTCACTACATGACAGTGTAGTCTTTCCTTTCTTTTTTCATAATTCTCTGATTTTCTGCCCAATTCTGTCATCTCCAATTCTACCCACTAGCTAGAGCGTGCGATACCACCAACACTGGAGGGTGAAGATTGGCACATGCATCCTTCGAGTCACGTGAAGTACTACCACATCTTCTCGAACCGTAGCTAATACAATGTCACTCGACAGTGCAACGCACTTGGAGTTGGACACTGACTGCCATGTTATGTTAACAGATGCCTGTGCTGGCTTGCATCATGCTGAATGATGAGGAGAGGGAGGGCCATCCTACCCACTTAGAGAGAGTCAATCATGCTCTCTTGTAGCGCTTTTCTACTGGCACAAGGGACCACGGCATACCACGAACAAATGTTTTACTATTACAAAAAAAGGTGACCTGAGCCGTACCTGCGCTGTTTTTAGTTTGCTCAAAATGTTGTCAGCACAACAGATGGACTTGGAAAGAGGCCACTCAACAGTGGAGCTATCTATTTGGGTTGAAGATAAATTTCACTGGGAGTCTTCTATGACGCTAACAAATTTATCTTTAACACTGTGTAAGATGCAAAGGTGTACCACGACATCGCTAACAAGCTATTTGGGTTAGGTATTCATCGTATGGCTTAACAATGTTTAGAAAAAATGTAAAAACTCAAACAAGACTATAAAAAATAAAACACCACAATAACATAAGTGGCTCTGACAGCAAAGTGTCATTTTGTGTCACCACTGCACTGTGAATGTGTCAGAAACACGTTACCGGGATGAGATACACTGGAAAATCAAAGCGTGCTACAACTTCCATGGCATCACAGAACAGTTTAGGAACAGCACGGTCCCTGTATACCTGTGGAAAAGTGCCTTCACAGATGGCTGCAGTGCCACCAGTGACCAAACTCAAGATCTCCTAATGATAGACCCAGTGCTGAGACACGGACGCCACTCGGGAGTCCGACATGGCAGTGTTTAATGCAGAAACATTGTAATTTCCATCAGATATACAAGTTAGCCAGTAAGCTAACAGTGGTGGTGGTGGCTTAGTGCGTAGGATACTTGCATCTGGACCAAGAGGTCATGGGTTCAAATCCTACTTTCAGCATACCTCCACAAGCCCCTTAATCCCAAATTGCTCCAGGGAGACTGTCCCCTGTAGTTAGGGAACAGAGGTCGCTTTGGATTAAAAAAATGTCAAAATGTGAGTATGGTGATATAGTAGCTATACATGGACATTCACAGAAATGTGAAGCTTATAGGCGCCTGTAACAGACACTCAGGCCCAGGTCTAAACGTTTCCCGTGTTCAGCTCTGCACTGACAGTGTGTTTGACTTATCCTTGATTTACGCCAAATCTACCCTAAACACACAGCAGTGAATGATGTGCTCTTTGCGGTGTGTGTGAATACTGGTGCAGGTCCCCGTTAGCCTGATGATGTCATTCCCAGCCAACGAGCAGCGTCGCCTGTTGCTTAGCAATGCTGTAACATGCCGTCAGGGGGGAAAAATTGACCATTTAACTGCAGCTGCACTGGCTGAATCGCACCCAGCAGCAATGGCCACTCAATTACAGAGGGCCAAACGCTAAAGAGCAAGAGGAGGAGCTGGACTGATCAATTAGAACCACGCATGTGCACCTGTACAGATGATATTTGAGTCTTTACAAACACACACACACACAAATACATACATACATAACATGGTGGCACTAATGTGAATTCCTGCGTTAAGCAGCAACACACATCTGGTCTAGTCGCATCCAACATATAGTAACGTATGTCACCACAGACACCACATACTAACACACACACACACACACACACACAGAAACACACACACACACACACACACACACACACACACACACACAACCTTTCTCTGTAACCAAAAGTGTACCTTGCTGACAGAAGGGACAGAGCAGACACACACCACCTGACCTGCATGCAAAACAGCTCATACACACACACACACACACACACACACACACACCTACCTATCTCACTAGCCTACCTCTGAAACTCATGCATACATTTACAACCATGAGCCACCTGCAAACAGTCACCACGACAACCATGCTAACAATAAACAAACAGATACATCCTTACCTGCACCTGCGAACATGTGCGTGTGTGTGAGTGTGTGTGCAGCTGTCAGCTGTCCAATGCACTCATTCTCTCATTCTCTCATTCTCTCTCTCTCTCTCTCCTCTCTCTCTCTCTCTCTCTCTCTCTCTCTCTCTGGCTCATAAAGTGGATGTTTTTTTTATTTAATTCATTACCACATCGCCGGGCTGCTGCTGCTGCTGCTTTAACTCTTCAGTGCTGGAGTCGCGCACACAGGCTGAGGAGAAGGAGGGCTATTAAACTCTCTTCTTCCTCGTTCACACACTGCTGCACTCATCCTTCCCTTCCCTCGCTCTCCCCTCCTTCTCCTCTTCCTCCTCCCCTTGCTCCTCCTCCCCTCCCCCTCTCCATTTTTCCTCCCCTTTTTTCTTCCCCTGGTTGAATCCCCAGCGATCCGGTGTGACGCGTGTTCCTCCGTCCACCAGCTCGCTCATGAAATGACGATACTTTCTCTCTCTTATGTTTAACTATTTCTATATCTATCTATATCTTTGTCTCTCTCTCTCTCTTATCTTCCTCTCTCTGTATATCTCTCTCTGCCTCAATTTACTGCTCTCTCTCTCTCCTGACCTTTGCAATATGATATCACCGGTTTCCATATAAGGGTGGCAAAGTTGCCGCGGCAACCATGGACTCCACCTGTCTCTCACCAACCC